>CADEHL010001255.1:639699-694919 GCA_902827135.1 Harpagifer antarcticus | reverse complement strand
TCAACCATTTCAGTCCTTTTTGTCGTTTTCATCCACAAATGTTTGGCCAAGTGAGAAAAATAAGAAATACGACATTTGTGTCTTAAATGTTTTCTATCTAAACAATTGCTCTTAACCCTCCTATTGTCTTCGTTTCCCCCCCTTACTTTGGTGTTCACGGTCAAAGGTCCTGTTTGAACTGCTATTACATTAACACAAAAACCATTAATCATCACCACATTTCATTTAACACCCTTTCAAACTGTACATATTGTATCAGAGTACTGGTGTACACGAACAACTGCAGTAAATATACAAAGAACAGACACTGAACGTGTGCCAGGTGTGATCCATGTGGGGGGATGGGCACATAAGAGCGGGACATGTGTCAAATTGTTCTGTGTTTGTGTGTGTGTGTGTGTGTGTGTGTGTGTGTGTGTGTGTGTGTGTGTGTGTGTGTGTGTGTGTGTGTTTGTGTGTGTTTGTGTGTGCCAGGTGTGATTCACATGCGGGGATTGGGCACATCTAGAGTGTGTGTGTGTGTTTTATCTGATCCGGATGGTTACTAATTCCTTTTCTTTATGGCGGTCATTTTTGACCGGGAACACCATGGTGTTACAAAGTTGACTAAATCATCCAAAATTCAATGAAAGTGGTGATCAGCAATTGTATATGTTCAAAGGTCTCCTGTGAAGGATATCATGAAGCCTGAATGCAATCGAATCTAAAACTAAAAAGTTATGATTGATGAAAGTAGTAACTCGGTCAGATTTGACCGGAAGACAACAGGAGGGTTAAGTCATAAAAACAGGTGAGAAAACTTCACTCCCACTATAAAAGATATCCCTATTGTCCCTTTAAATGAGCTGAACCCTGTTATATTAGAACACAAATCAACAATGCCAAAGTGACCTCAGTCTAACCCGAAGTATTATATAGCTATTATATAACTTAAAATGTCGTAAACACTCATATCCACATCTGGATCTACAGGGTTAACGTCACGCTGCCGTACATCCGGAGGAGATTAGTCCCTCCTCTTATCTTCCTCGTCCATTACCTCTCCTCGCGTCCTGCCACAGATCATTTGAGATAAAAGGCTGAACTCCGCAGCAGATGGACGGCAGGATGAACAGCTAATGAAACGGGAGCAGGAAGGAAGCGAGATGTATTCCCTCCATTTTGTTTTCGTCACTTTAATCCATCAAACACTCGATTTGCCTCCGTGTTAAAGAAAGGTCGACAACAACAAGGTCCATCATCTCAAACTGCATTTTATTCTGTTCGTTTCAACTTCCGATGCTTGTAAAAAGACTCTTGTTAATGTATCTCCAAAAAAAAGAACAACTGTATTTCTTTTTATACTTTTGTTGACAACACAGTGCTGACGAAAGTCTGTCTGTGGCGGAGAGAAAATAAAAGATGCTTAATACAAATATCCTGACTCATTTTTTCAGGTGTATATCAGTGTGTAGTGTCTCTACTTTAAAGAGTCCTCTCCTGCTGATGTTCAGGTGTATATCAGTATGTAGTGTCTCTACTTTAAAGAGTCCTCTCCTGTTGATGTTCAGGTGTATCAGTATGTAGTGTTTCTACTTTAAAGAGTCCTCTCCTGTTGATGTTCAGGTGTATCAGTATGTAGTGTTTCTACTTTAAAGAGTCATCTCCTGCTGATGTTCAGATGTATATCAGTATGTAGTGTCTCTACTTTAAAGAGTCCTCTCCTGCTGATGTTCAGATGTATATCAGTATGTAGTGTCTCTACTTTAAAGAGTCCTCTCCTGCTGATGTTCAGGTGTATATCAGTATGTTAGTGTCTCTACTTTAAAGAGTCCTCTCCTGCTGATGTTCAGGTGTATATCAGTATGTAGTGTCTCTACTTTAAAGAGTCCTCTCCTGCTGATGTTCAGGTGTATATCAGTATGTAGTGTCTCTACTTTAAAGAGTCCTCTCCTGCTGGTGTTCAGGTGTATATCAGTATGTAGTGTCTCTACTTTAAAGAGTCCTCTCCTGCTGATGTGCAGGTGTATATCAGTATGTAGTGTCTCTACTTTAAAGAGTCCTCTCCTGCTGATGTTCAGATGTATATCAGTATGTAGTGTCTCTACTTTAAAGAGTCCTCTCCTGCTGATGTTCAGCTGTATATCAGTATGTAGTGTCTCTACTTTAAAGAGTCCTCTCCTGCTGATGTTTAGGTGTATATCAGTGTGTAGTGTCTCTACTTTAAAGAGTCCTCTCCTGCTGATGTTCAGGTGTATATCAGTATGTAGTGTCTCTACTTTAAAGAGTCCTCTCCTGCTGATGTTCAGGTGTATATCAGTATGTAGTGTCTCTACTTTAAAGAGTCCTCTCCTGCTGATGTTCAGGTGTATATCAGTATGTAGTGTCTCTACTTTAAAGAGTCCTCTCCTGCTCATGTTCAGGTGTATATCAGTATGTAGTGTCTCTACTTTAAAGAGTCCTCTCCTGCTGATGTTCAGGTGTATATCAGTATGTAGTGTCTCTACTTTGAAGAGTCCTCTCCTGCTGATGTTCAGGTGTATATCAGTATGTAGTGTCTCTACTTTAAAGAGTCCTCTCCTGCTGATGTTCAGGTGTATATCAGTATGTAGTGTCTCTACTTTAAAGAGTCCTCTCCTGCTGATGTTCAGGTGTATATCAGTATGTAGTGTCTCTACTTTAAAGAGTCCTCTCCTGCTGATGTTCAGGTGTATATCAGTATGTAGTGTCTCTACTACGTCTGAAAGCAGAAGTCCAGGGCAAATAATTGCAAGTCTCTTCAGTGTGCATGTCACAAAACGAGATGCATTGTGGGACATGTAGTTTTTGGACAACCTGCTTCTGTAAAGTGGCATGTAACCGTATAATAAACGTATTATATTCTTTGCAAGCTCTTGCGGGGCCACATAACATGAAGTCGCATACAATGAGACACTCAGTCATTTAATGTATTTATTCACAGGATGTACTCCGTCAGTAAAGGCTTCGTAAAGGTGCGGTGCAGATATTATTGAGACATAAATACAGAAGGTTTATTGCACATGTCAACCTGCAATATAGCAACTACACAAGTTACACACAGATATATTAAATACACATTTCATGAACTGGTGGTGTGAATTATTAATGCAGTGAGAGTGACTTTGGTCCCATCAGATTCCCATCTGATTGACAACTTTATTAAAGTCACAGTAATGTGTGTGTGTGTGTGTGTGTGTGTGTGTGTGTGTGTGTGTGTGTGTGTGTGTGTGTGTGTGTGTGTGTGTGTGTGTGTGTGTGTGTGTGTGTGTGTGTGTGTGTGTGTGTGTGTGTGTGTGTGTGTGTGTGTGTGTGTGTGTGTGTGTGTGTGTGTGTGTGTGTGTGTGTGTGTGTGTGTTTGCTCCATCAGCAGCATAAAGGGAAACACTACAGGTGAATAGGGTAAGATTTTAAACGAATGGATATCACTATGAAACTTTCACAGTTGATCACGTACATTAAGACGATTACTTTTTATATCACCAGTTTTCTGAAGTACAAAGTTAAAATGTGCAAATTAGGCATTAATCTTGTTAAATATGTGCTTTCATCGCTCAATTATAGGTGGGTTTAATCTGGCGTTGTCAGGCAGAGTTTCACAGTTCATCTTCATCTTCGACCCATTTAGGCTCCGTTTGCACATACTACGGATAACATGGACCCAGATTTATTCCCAACATCATTTGGGGTTAGTGTGTGTGTGTGTGTGGGGGGGGGGGGGGGGGGGGATCTCCCCCCTCAGTGGGGCTGGAAGGTTTTGGCCATGTCCTCCAGCAGGGACACTAACTTCTGCTCCTCCAGGGCCGAGCAGCGGGTCCAGGCCAGAGGGAGGTGGGCGGACACCATCTTCCGGTCTGTGAACACACACACAAACGGTTCTTCTGATGATGGAGTATAATGGATATCTACGAGAAGTCAGCGCTGATATGTTGTGTGTGTTAGTGTGTGTGTGTGTGTGTGTGCGTGTTTTTTTTTTCCGAGCGTGTAAAACCAAAGAAAATACAAATGAAACAAAAGATGATACAGTACTATACAAATGAAAAACGAAATATTTAATTAATAATTGAATAGTCTGTAGTATCATTGTCTGATATCAATAAACAACTTTAGCTAATTACACGTCCGAAAAGTGTGTGTGTGTGTGTGTGTGTGTGTGTGTGTGTGTGTGTGTGTGTGTGTGTGTGTGTGTGTGTGTGTGTGTGTGTGTGTGTGTGTGTGTGTGTGTGTGTGTGTGTGTGTGTGTGTGTGTGTGTGTGTGTGTGTGTGTGTGTGTGTGTGTGTGTGTGTGTGTGTGTGCACACACCAATAGCAGCCTGATCCAGCTGCATGGACACAGGCCAAACACACACACAAACTGCACACACCTGATTCAGACTATAACGTTTATTGAGTGAAGAAATGTAGAAGGTCATGATGAAAAGAAGCAAATAAGTTTCTTGCGTTTAAAAACAGCTAACTTTATTGAAACGTCTGCTGCTACAAACTTCAACACAACATGTGAGGTTAAATCCGAATGTATGGATGTGTTCATTCAGACATTCAAATGACTGTCCACTAAAAATATTACTGTTCAAACGCTTCAGGATAGAGTTTCACACTTCTTCAAAAGCAGGTTTCTGATCTAGTTTTGCTGATGTTTATCTCAACCCAAGACTTTCCTCCTCACGGTGTCACCTTAGTTTGCAGTGAGAGAAAAACACCTTGTTATTTGGATAAGCAGGTAGAGGGGAGGTCTCACCCTGGTAGAAGCGTCCGCTGGGGTTCTTGACGGCGGCCTCAGAGACGGAGAGCCACACCACGGTGTCTGCGCCCTGCTCAGGGGCCCGGAGGCTCTCCTTCATCGAGCGGTGGAAGTCTGGCATGGCATTGGCCACCGCTGACACACACACACACACACACACACACACACACACACACAGACAGACAGACAGACAGACAGACAGACAGACAGACAGACAGTTTTTATAGTTGATGATTAAAACCAAGAAGATCCCTTTTCCATGTCTCTGTCTATTGTCCTAGACTTCCAGCTACTGTCTTTTTTGTTTTGTCTGCCAAAAAGCACTTGGCAGGTGATTGGATCAATCTGTGTATCACCTTCTATCATGGGCCACTTCTGATTGGTTAACAATGGCTGGTACATGTGGAGCACAGCACTTCTGATTGGTGTGGATGACTGACACACAAGAAGAAAATTTTTTCGATTCATCGTTCACCCGTGTGTGTGCGCGTGCTTGTGCGTGTGTGTGTGTGTGTGTGTGTTACCTGGTGTGTCAACCCAGCCTGGGTGCATGACAGAGAAGTGGATGTTAGTGTGAGTCTTTGCCAGCTGCTCCGTCATCACCACCTGCTGCCTCTGCAACTCACACACACAAACACACACACACACACACACACACACACAGTTTGTCAGTGTCTCTTCACGCAGTATATTTGAAGTCAGATAAATAGATGAGTGTTTTTACTTTGTGCTGGGCGTACACCATGGTCCCGTCGAAGCGTCCTCTCTCTGACTGGAGGTTTCCTGTCCTCAGCTTCTGCACCAACATCCCCCCCGAAGACACCGTGATCTGAACACACACCGAGAGAAGACTTCAATCAGAAGGACATCATATCAAATCCTACATTCTTATTACGTCTATGCATTGTGGGGGGACGTACATCAGTACAGCTTTGTACCTAGAGTATTTTAATACATTTTTTAAGCATTTCTATTCTTTCTATTCAATAGAAATATTATATTTTATTCCAATTAACTCGTCGTAATAGTTGTTTCCTTGCAGATTAATACTTTACATAATACATCTATATTAAATGTTATAGATCGAACTACAGTACTGTGACTATAAAATTGTTACATTTTTGTTATTTTTCTATCCTGTTGACTGTTTTAAGTTAAACTTATAACTTGATCGCATGGCCATTACACCACAAAATCATTATTTCTATAACACCAAATGTAAGATCTGTACCTCTGGTTTCAAATTGTACTTCTTTACTTGTGAGATGCATGCCTCGCACCAGAAATAAACCATTAAATATTCACCACCAGAGGCTCAAAATGTAGAATCTCTGAGCTGTTTAAAAGATTAGAAACAACAAGCGTCCACAACTTCAGTGAGGCGTCTCTCAGACTCACCACTCGGGGGTCTGGGCTCTTCTCCAGGAGAGGAATCAGACTCTTGGTGAGAATGTAAACCCCTAATGGACAAAAAACACTTTATTAACAATCTGTTTTTTTCTACCCTTAAAAATATCTCTAGTATCTGCTTAGTTCTCCAGCAGAGGAATGAGACTCTTGGTGGGAGGGTAAACCTTTTATCTGCATCTCTTCACACTTATTTCTAGAGCTTTCACTCACCGAGGACATTGGTGGCAAAACTCTTCTCCAGACCCTCAGTGTTCACCTCCCTCTCACTCAGGATGGCGCCTGCGTTATTAATCTGCAGAGATGAGAACAGAACATTTAAAAGAAATTAATTTAGAAAACAATGAAGTCAACTGTCTGTCTGAACCTAACCAACCAATCATCCAATCAATCAATCAGTCATCCAATCAACCAATCATCCAAACAATCAACCGACCAATCAACCAACCAACCAACCATCCAACCGACCAATCATCCAACCGACCAATCATCCAATCAATCAATCATCCAACCATCCAACCAACCAACCATTCAATCAACCAATCATCCAACCAACCAACCACCCAATCAACCAATCAATCAACCAATCAACCAACCATCCAACCAATCAATCATCCAACCAACCAATCAATCAGCCAACCATCCAACCAACCAATCAACCAATCAACCAACCATCCAATCAGTCAACCAACCATCCAACCAATCAACCAATCAACCAACCATCCAACCAATCAGCCAACCATCCAACCAATCAACCAACCAACCATCCAACCAACCAATCATCCAACCAATCAGCCAATCATCCAATCAACCAACCATCCAACCAATCAATTAATCAGTCAACCAATCATCCAACCATCCAACCAATCATCCAATCAATCAATCATCCAACCATCCAACCAACCAACCATCCAATCAACCAATCATCCAACCAACCAACCACCCAATCAACCAACCATCCAACCAATCAGCCAACCATCCAACCAACCAATCAATCAACCAACCAACCATCCAACCAACCAATCATCCAACCAATCAGCCAATCATCCAATCAACCAACCATCCAACCAACCAATCAATCAATCAACCAACCAACCAACCAACCATCCAACAAACAATCAATCTTTACATATATCGTTATTTTTATATCCAACAGCTAAACAAAACCAACCAGAAAAACCATCAAAAGCAAACAAGCCCCTGCCCTTCTAATCCATAAACAGAACACATAGATCAATAAACACAGGACTGAACTAAACAATAAATCAAATTCAACTAGAAGCCACGTTAAAAGAGTGGGTCCTAACACTATCTTCCGCCCTAAGGTCGCCTACATCTGAATCACATTACTTCATGTCTCTCACCAGCACGTTGAGGGTCTTGTATTTTCTCTTGAACCCCTCGGCAAACTCCCAGACCTTCTTAGTCTCAGAAAGGTCCAGGATGTGGACGAACACCTCCTGAAAGACATCATCACAGGGGGTAAGATTTATATTTAGCACAAGTATTAATAACACAGTGTAGAACTATTAAAATACTGCATTCAAAAGGTAACATTACACAACACTTAAATATGCGTAGAACGCCAACACTTCAAGTATTCATTATGAAGGATTGCCATTTTCGTAATAATAGATACTATAATATATATAATAGATTATTATTATAACTATATTACATCATAAGAAGTGCTGTGGTCTCCATAGAAACCAAACCCATTTTATTTGATATGCTATGATGCATCAGAAACTGTAAAGCAGCGGTTCCCAACCTTTTTCAACTCAGGGCCCACTTAAGAATCTAAAAAATGTTCGCGGCCCACAAACAATACGGAGGCTAAATAAAGTTCTCAGAGTACTTTTTATTTGAATTAGAAAAGGAGCTGGCCATCAGTAACAAACAGACATTTTTATTACACGGTTTAGTTGAATACTCGATTCTGATTGGTCAATTCAGAACACATTGTTAATCCAGTAGTACAGACCGCTGTCAAGGACTGTAATGTTATTTGGCGGCCCACTTGCAATGCCTTTCGCAGACCACTAGGGGGCCACGGCCCACAGGTTGGGAACCGCTGCTGTAAAGGATGAAGTGTGTTTTTATAATATTTGGCTGTTTTTTATAACATTTTATGGGTTTTAAATTGTGATAATGCTGAAACTGTTAATGGACAGTGAAGCGGACATTTTGAAGGTTGTCTGCCCCCGTGTTTTTTTAAATGTCTGTGTAGCCGTGAGTCATTCTGTACTTTATTTCCCGTCTCTTTGACGATGTCGGCCCTCGCCTCTTCGGCCTTGTCCTTGTTCCTGCAGACCATGTGGATCGTTCCTCCTGTGCAGAGACGGACACATGAAGACATGTCATTCATTATTCATTCATCTAATTCATCATCATAAAGTCAAATAATGCAACTGCCTTTTTGACATGGTCTTTGCTAGTAAGGCAACTTTCAATAAGTGCAACCAACCGTGAAGACACAAAGTCAAAACAGCAATAATCCTGCAGCTATTGGATTAGCATTATTAGCTTTATTAGCATTACAGGCAAGGCAAGTTTATTCATACAGCACCTTTCAACACAACGCAATTCAAAGTGCTTTACAAAAATGAAAGACATTAAGAAAATGGCAAAAACATTATCCAACATTACACATCAACGTGAGTATTGCCATGTGCTAAAAGCATGTGACTGAAGGTAATGGAGATGGAAGCTAGTTTACAAGGAAGACAGATGCGAAGAGATGGCAACAAGAAAAGTCTTCAGCCTGGATTTAAAAGTAGTGAGAGTTATTAGCTAACCTTTCTTAGCGATGTTCATGGCGGTGGCTTTCCCGATGCCGCTGTTAGCTCCCGTTATCATGAAGGAACGTCCGGCTAAAGACGCCTCCAGGTCCTTCTCCACGAAGCTCTTGGAGGCCGACAGGAAGGCGCTCCTGCAGGAGAAAAACATTTACTGCATTTTAATCAGGTCTGCAAACATGCTTAGTGCGTACACTTTGAATCTCTGCAGCACGAGGGACGACAGGACGAAGTTTGGAGTTTGATATTCATGAGATTAGTTCTAGTATAGGTCATTTAACATCTCAATATAGTGTTTTTCAAAAAAAAATGGATCGGATTTCGAGGCGTAGTCGTGGGGGGGGGGGTCTGCAGTTCGGTGGACTAAGGATTGCACCACTACTTTTTGCAGATGATGTGGTTCTGATGGCTTCATCGGTCTGAGACCTTCAGCACTCACTGGATCGGTTCGCAACCGAGTGTGAAGCGGCTGGGATGAGGATCAGCACCTCCAAATCTGAGGCCGTGGTTCTCAGCGGGAAACCGATGGATTGTCCACTCCAAGTAGGGAATGAGTCCTTACCCCAAGTGAAGGAGTTCAAGTATCTCGGGGTTTTGTTCTCGAGTGAGGGAACAATGGAGCGTGAGATGGGCCGGAGAATCGGAGCAGCGGGAGCGGTACTGCAGTCGCTTTACCGCACCGTTGTGACGAAAAGGGAGCTGAGCCAGAAGGCAAAGCTCTCTGTCTACCGGGCCATTTTCGTTCCTACCCTCACCTCGTCATGAAGGATGGGTCATGACCGAAAGAACGAGATCGCGGATACAAGCGGCCGAGATGGGTTTTCTCCGCAGGGTGGCTGGTGTCTCCCTTAGGGATAAGGTGAGAAGTTCGGTCATCCGGGAGGGACTCGGAGTTGAGCCGCTCCTCCTCCGCGTCGAAAGGAGCCAGTTGAGGTGGTTCGGGCACCTAGTTAGGATGCCACCTGGGCGCCTCCCTAGGGAGGTGTTCCAGGCACGTCCAGCTGGGAAGAGACCAAGGGGTAGACCTAGGACCAGGTGGAGGGATTATATCTCTTCGCTGGCCTGGGAGCGCCTTGGGACCCCCCAGTCAGAGCTGGTTGATGAGGGGAAAGGAAAGTTTGGGGCTCTCTGCTGGAACTGATACCCCCGAGACCTGACCACGGATAAGCGGGAGAAGATGGATGGATGGGAATAGTGTTTTTATAGTAATTCAAAATCTTCAAATGCAATCCCTTTCAAGATATTTCATAGTCTTTTCATGTTTCTTTCGACTCCACTTCGAGCGATGGAATTACTAACAAAGCACTTATACAGGACTGTCTCAGAAAATTAGAATATTGTGATAAAGTTCTTTATTTTCTGTAATGCAATTAAAAAAACAAAAATGTCATACATTCTGGATTCATTACAAATCAACTGAAATATTGCAAGCCTTTTATTATTTTAATATTGCTGATTATGGCATACAGCTTAAGAAAACTCAAATATCCTATCTCTAAATATTAGAATAGTTCCTCAGACCAAGTAAAAAAAAAAGATTTATAACAGCAAAACACAATCAAACATTTGAAAATGTCCATTAATGCACTCAGTACTTGGTTGGGAATCCTTTTGCACGGATTACTGCATCAATGCGGCGTGGCATGGAGGCAATCAGCCTGTGGCATTGCTGAGGTGTTATGGATGCCCAGGATGCTTCAATAGCGGCCTTTAGCTCATTAGCATTGTTGGGTCTGGTGTCTTTCAGCTTCTTCTTCACAATACCCCACATATTCTCTATGGGGTTCAGGTCAGGGGAATTTGCAGGCCAATCGAGGACAGTAATGCCATGGTCAGTACACCAGTTACTGGTGGTTTTGGCACTGTGGGCAGGTGCCAGATCATGCTGGAAAATGAATTCCTCATCTCCATAGAGCTTTTCAGCAGACGGAAGCATGTAGTGCTCTAAAATCTCTTGGTACACAGCTGCATTTACTCTGGGCTTGATGAAACACAGTGGACCAACACCAGCAGCTGACATGGCTCCACAAACCATCGCTGACTGTGGGAACTTCACACTGGATTTCAAGCAACTTGGATTTTGCTCCTCTCCAGCCTTTCTCCAGACTCTGGCGCCTTGACTTCCAAATGAAATACAAAACTTGCTTTCGTCTGAAAAGAGGACTTTGGACCACTGTGCAACTGTCCAGTGCTTCTTTTCCTTAGCCCAAGTCAGACGCCTCTTCCGTTGTCTTGAGTTCAGAAGTGGCTTGACCATGGGAATACGGCTATTGTAGCCCATTTCCCGGACACGTCTGTGAACAGTGACTTTTGATACCTGGACTCCAGCTTCAGTCCACTGTCTTTGAAGCTCCCCCAAATTCTGGAAGCGACTCTTCTTCACAATGCTGTTAAGGCTGCGGTCATCTCTCTTGGTTGTGCAGCGTTTCCTGCCACATTTCCCCCTTCCAACAGACTTTTTGTGGATGTGCTTTGAAACTGCACTCTGTGAACAGCTTGCTCTTTGAGAAATTTCTTTTTGTGTCTTACCCTCCTGATGGAGGGTGTCAATGACGGTCCTCTGGACAGCAGTCAGATCAGCAGTCTTCCCCATACTTGTGATTTAGTTTACTGAACCAAGCTGAGTGTTTTTCAAGGCTCAGGAAACCCTTGCAGGTGTTTCGAGTTAATTAGACGATTCAAGTGATTCGTTGAACACCCTACTAGTATACTTTTTCATGATATTCTAATATTTAGAGATAGGATATTTGAGTTTTCTTAAGCTGTATGCCATAATCAGCTATATTAAAATAATAAAAGGCTTGCAATATTTCAGTTGATTTGTAATGAATCCAGAATGTATGACATTTTTGTTTTTTTAATTGCATTACAGAAAATAAAGAACTTTATCACAATATTCTAATTTTCTGAGACAGTCCTGTATACTAATAAAGGACTGGCTTACCTAAAGCCAGCTGAGTAGCACTTGAAATGTTTGGCTCTATGATACCTGATGTACTTTATTATTCTGTTTTCTTCTAGGTTGTGTCTTCTTGGTCGAATGTACTTATTGTAAGTCGCTTTGGATAAAAGCATCAGCTAAATGCAATGTAATGCAATGTGACATTTGAGTTTATAAACGCTTGTAAATATCAAATTAGATTGCAATCAGGATATCTCAATAAAGGATTTTCATCGTGTGTCTGTATGAGTTTGTGTGTGTGTGTGTGTGTGTGTGTGTGTGTGTGTGTGTGAGTGTGTGTGTGTGAGTGTGTGTGTGTGTGTGTGTGTGTGTGTGTGTGTGTGTGTTCAGGTCAGAGAGGGTCAGTATATGCTTACTGTAAGTACTGTAAACTGACACAATGAAGATGAGAGCGTGCCTGGCATCAGCGGCGGTTTGGGGTGAGATCTGTGTGTGAGTGTGTGTCTGTTACTGTGTGTGTGTGTGTGTGTGTGTGTGTGTGTGTGTGTGTGTGTGTGTGTGTGTGTGTGTGTGTGTGTGTGTGTGTGAGGACTTCAATCCCCCCCATTGTCCTGGATGCCATTGTTGGAATAGAGGGAACTAAATGCCGCTCTGTTCGCTGGTGTCATGCAGCGAGCGATTAGCGGGGTCGGAGCGGGTTACTCGGTGTTAAAAGATAACACAGAACAAAGGGGAGCGGGGAAACAATCACAAAAGCACCTCTTCACACAGCTGGTCCTGTTGTGAACCCATGAGGAAAAGGCTCCGCGGGGAAGAAATGGATCAGATAGGAGACTGATACAATCTTTTGAGGTTGAAAAGTGACTTTGTAGCCGAACACGGCTCCTGCCGAGTCACTGGAATGAGATTAGTACATTCATTTTTAATATTCAAAGATGCGCTGCAGCTGCTTTCTGAATTCTACCATGCAGTAGAAACATGGAGCTACACTATAATCCATGTTCAAAGATCCAGTCCTTACGTAACCTTTGACCCTACATGACCTCATAAGCATCACTCCACGGGACGTTCACAATGTGGGGTAAAGCTGGCCCTCATTGGCTGCTTCTTTGAGGGACAAATATTTGATTAAATTATTTATTTTTGCCTTAGTGGTTGCCTAAACAGGAGCAGCCCATAATGTCTAAAGTTAAACCAAAGAAGTGGAAATCTTTCCAAACTTGTATGACTTTGTGTGATAGGCATGTCTCAATGGGGTGTAACACACATACAGAGAAATGCGTCTTAACATGACCCTTACTTACATTCTTTAGCAGTAAGATTCGATGCTAATTCCACCTTTTAATACGGATATCTAGTTTGCATGCTCCCCTAAGGCGTCGAGTTCGCATCCCGACAGTTTGAATGAATTAAATGTTATCGTTTGATCATTTATTTACTTACATATTATCGTGGTTCGCCTTGGGTGTGTGTGTGTGTGTGTGTGTGTGGCCTAGCATTACTACTTGTGGGGACCTAAATCTGTTTACACAGTCACGTGTGGGGACTCGCCTCCCTTATGGGGACACATTGGTAAGGGTAAGGGTTAGGGTTAGGGTTAGGCATGTGTTGGTTATGGTTAAGGTAAGGATAAGTCTCCAGGAAATGCATGTAAGTCAATGTAATGTCCCCTGAAGTGATGTATACATGGTATGTGTGTGTGTGTGTGTGTGTGTGTGTGTGTGTGTGTGTGTGTGTGTGTTCAGGTCAGAGAGAGTCAGTGTTTGCTTACTGTAAGTACTGTAAACTGACACAATGAAGACAGAGCGTGCCTGGCATCAGAGGCGGTTTGGGGTGAGATCTGTGTGTGTGTGTGTGTGTGTGTGTGTGTGTGTGTGTGTGTGTGTGTGTGTGTGTGTGTGTGTGTGTGTGTGTGTGTGACTGTGTGTGTGTGTGTGTGTGTGTGTGTGTGCTAATTTATTTACTTACATATTATGGTGGTTCGCTTAGGACAGAGGTTTAATGTATATACTACAAGTGTGCAGTTTTTAAATGCAACGTTTCAAACCATTCACAAAGAACGGATCCACAGCTAGTTAAATGACCGTATGTGATATTAGTGTTAAGGCTGAAACTATTATAATAACTTCTTATAATCATTTAATCTGTTAAATATCAGATGTCAGTTTAAGAGCTCAATGTCTAGTTATATCAAATCAACAGTCCAAAAACCCCAAAGATGTCTTATGCAATCTGAAATAAGAGAAGCAGCAAAAGTTCACATTTAAGAAGCTGGAATTCTTCCTTTAAAGAATAAATGAATATCAAATATTTTGTTGATTTCCAGCAATTTAACTCTCCTTCGAGAGATTGGACAGTTTAGGCGGGGCTTTGCATAAATCAGTGCCTGTGATGTTGATTTGATTTAGTGACATCTTCAGTCATCGCCCCACAATAACCACATGTTTATGAACAATATAATAATAATATAATAGACTTTCTTTACTTTTCTGTAATGAGAATTATACAAGATAACTAATATTAAGGTAACTCAGTGTAGTCCGTGTAGTTTGTCTATTTAAAAAGTAATAACCTATTATAGTGTATTTAGTATGTTTAATATAAGTCTGTTTGAGTTGTAGGCTATAAGTTAGTTGAAATAAACTTAAGAATAGCCTATTCCTAAACTTGCTTTCAATATTTAAGTTGCTTGAAGTATACTGTACTTCTATTTGTAGAATAATAATAAATATAATGTTTCTTCACACAGAAACCAGTGAGGATAGAACATATTTAAACTCAAGTCATTATAGTTTTCATGCTGCCTTTCAACAAGTCATTGTACCTAACGATAACAACCATACAACTCAATATTACAGGCTTTTCAAGACCTTTTTCAAATACTTTAAAGAAGCCTTTGTCCTACCTGGTGAACTCGGTGAGCCCCTTCAGGAACCAGGCGGAGTTTCGGTACAGAGACATGGTGCAGATCCGGGAATGCTCTCTCTCTGCCGGCCTCTCCGCGGGGCTTTTACCCGGGACCAGAACCACGTGGAGCTGGATTTACATCAGAGGGGGGGGGGGGCGACACCCTCTTATTATACATGCGACACCCCCACAACCCCCTAGCGGCAGGAAGGAGGAGGTTCAGTTTGAAATGAACAATGTTGGCTGAAGCTGCCCCATGTGGGCCTACTGTTCTTTGTGACAGTTGAACCATGGGGACTGGTCCACGACACTCGTTTTGAACTAATCATTAGTAGGTCATCTTTAAAGAACGGATCTAAATGTCAAAATTAACCCAATAGAAAAGTGGTGAAAGTACAGATTTGTTGAGTGGCTATTTCAAAAGAGGGACACTTGTATGGCTTGTTCGCACTTTTGGAAATGCAAAGATCTCTCAGTCCAACAATGGAAAAAGTGTCTTTGTTGTTTTTGTTCGACATTAAAATAATTTCCAATATTCAGAGAGTTCAGTCCTCCTCCCACAGCACGTGCACCTGTCTGTGGGAGTCGAGGGCGCGCAGCGGGGGCGCGGCTCCGCCTGGAGAATGTGTGGGAGCGCGCACTGCTTTCTGGGAACTATGAACGCGACAGCAGCGCGAGAGGACTGCAGGGTGCTGAGATAAATCACAAACCTGAAGGATTTTACATCTCAGGTGACAGGATGGTGAGTACCCGAGCTCTCTGCAGTAGTTACCGCGTGCACCTGTCCGCGAGGCAAAGTGTCCTGCAGAGCGATCACTTTCTGACAGAGAAACACTGTGTGAGGCTACTTCCTTGATCAAAGGTCGCTTCATTCCTGATTTTCCTACGCGTGGAGAACACGCAGGAAAGTGAATCACATTTCATTATATAGCGAGCTCTGAGTGTCTGACAGGCGCGTGGACGCGAGTCTCCAAACACTGCAGGACATGTGATTTGAACAACATGAGGAACCCCGGTTTCCACACCAACAATCATTTATCTTACATGTTTTAAAGCCAGTGGTGGAAGGTGATTTAGTACATTTACTATATATGTTTTAAAGTATACTTTACTCTATTTTATACTTCTACTCCACTACAATTTGTAGAAAAGATTGGACTACATTTACTCCACTAAGTTTATTTGACAACATTAGTTTGATTGCAGGCAGAGGTGGTAGAAGTACTCATATCTTGTACTTGAGTAAAAGTAGAAGTACTCAGATCTTGAGTAAAAGTATAAGTACTCAGATCTTGAGTAAAAGTATAAGTCCTCAGATCTTGTACTTGAGTAAAAGTAGAAGTACTCAGATCTTGAGTAAAAGTAGAAGTACTCAGATATTGTACTAAAGTAAAAGTAGAAGTACTCAGATCTTGTAGTAAAAGTAGAAGTACTCATATCTTGTACTTGAGTAAAAGTAGAAGTACTCAGATATTGTACTTGAGTAAAAGTAGAAGTACTCAGATCTGCAGGGTAGCTGGTGAAGGAGCAGCTAGTCTGAATGGCTTTGTAGACTGCAGGGTAGCTGGTGGATTTACTCCAGGTGGAACTAAAGTCTGATTCAACACTTGATCATATTGTTGTACTTAAGTAAGGTGTTGGATGCCAGAGTTGTACTTGTAGCAGAGTGTTTCTACACTGTGGTATTACTACTTCTACTTGAGTAAAAAGGCTAGTCGAGTAGTTTTTCGATCTCTGTTAGAAACATATACTTCTCATGTTTTGACAGCAACACTAAACATCTGGCGCTCCTCAGCGCGGAGAGCTCTCATTAGTTTTGTGGCGCAACACACTGAGTGTCTGTGTTTGCAGACGGTTCAACTCCCTGCTGGGGTTCCTGCATGTTGAGAAACAGTGACCTCACACATGAGTGCCTTACTTTAGCTTCAGGCAGCTCAGTGTGTGTGTGTGTGTGTGTGTGTGTGTGTGTGTGTGTGTGTGTGTGTGTGTGTGTGTGTGTCCAACCAACCCATAAACCACATTGTATCTGCCCTTAAGCCACAAGATGCCCCTCCTGATAAACACAGAGATAGGTAAAGATCTTTGGCTGAATAATATGTACTAATACTTCTGTCGAAATACTCTGTTACAAGTCAAAGTCTGGCATCAAAAGCATAAGCATCAATATATTGTTAAAGTATAAAAATACAGCATAATAACTTAAAGTACTTAATTCAGAATGTTACTTGAGTAAAGTTCATTATTATAATAAAGGTAATGGAGTTGCACATTATGCAGGATGCCTCCTCGCAAAGTTTAATATTATTGTAGAATATCAAATATTTGACTTAAAGGTGGGGTAGGTCATTTTGGAGGAAGCAGCTCGAGGGCGCTAGAACTTGAAAATACACTTCCTCACAGAGCCCCTCCTCCAACACACACGAACGCGCACATGACCAAAGAGGGCACGAGATCAGTGTGTGCCCAGATGGAAGGCTGACAGGCAGGTAGGCCGTCCAGTTACTTTAGCCGGCTCAGATGATTGGTCGAGCTTTTTACAGCGCCACGGCTTCCACAGATGATATATTGTTATGGATTTGTTGTCAAAGCACTTCAGATATTCATTGCTATCTGGATGTTAAAAGCACTCCATGGAATATAACTACAAGTATATCTCGAGCCGGTTTCTCAAACTTACCTACACCACCTTTAAGTACAAGTAGTAATACCACAGTGTAGAAGTACTCTGCAGGGTTCTTACTTTCATTAAACACCTGGAAAAGTCATGGGAATTCAAAATGCTAATTTTACCAACGTTTTGGAAAAGTAACTAAAGTTCAAATATAATTTACATTTTACCAAATCGCAGAAATAGTAATACTATAATGATAGTAAATACTGTATCGCATAGTCATGAAACGTAAAATGGCATTTAACTGTTGAGGTGTTTTGCTGGTGAGAGATTTGAGTTGCTTTAGCGCGTAGAAGCTAGTAAGCCTATTGGATTTGTTTCAGACAAGTTTCAGACCTTATTTTCCTGTTCCATGTTCAAATAAACCATTTTGAGTGGAACCGCCGAGAAAGAGTCATTTATTTGGTCATGGAAAATTAGGTAAAGGTCCTGGAGAAGTCCTTGAAAATCATTGGTGAAAAAGTGTATGAACCCTGACTTTGTTACAAGTGAAAGTCTAGTATAGAAGTTTTAAAATATACTTTAAGAACCAAACTACAGGAACTCATTATGCAGAATGCCCCTTTTCAGATGAACATATATAATATCACTGAATAACATTAATTACCTATAAAAGTATAAAGTAGCCTAATAAATGAAAATAAAGGAATGGATACAAACCTCTATTAGTACAACACTCTAGTTCACATACTGGAGAAAGTACTGGGATCGTTTACTACAGGAAAATTAGTAATAGTAGTAGTGGAAGTATATATGGCATAAATTGAAAATAAAGGAATGTATACAAACCTCCATAGGTGGGAAGTAGTGGAGTACAAATACGTTGTCACTGTTCTTAAATACATGTTTCTGGTATCAGTACTTTACTCCACTACTTATTTTTCTGACAACCTTTTACTTTCTACTTCTTACATTTTGAACACAAATACCTGTACTTTCTACTTCTTACATTTTGAACACTAATACCTGTACTTTCTACTTCTTACATGTTGAACACAAATACCTGTACTTTCTACTTCTCACATGTTGAACCCAAATACCTGTACTTTCTACTTCTTACATGTTGAACTCAAATACCTGTACTTTCTACTTCTTACATGTTGAACCCAAATACCTGTACTTTCTACTTCTTACATGTTGAACTCAAATACATGTACTTTCTACTTCTTACATGTTGAACCCAAATACCTGTACTTTCTACTTCTTACATGTTGAACACAAATACCGGTACTTTCTACTTCTTACATGTTGAACCCAAATACCTGTACTTTCTACTTCTTACATGTTGAACTCAAATACCTGTACTTTCTACTTCTCACATGTTGAACCCAAGTACCTGTACTTTCTACTTCTTACATGTTGAACTCAAATACCTGTACTTTCTACTTCTTACATGTTGAACTCAAATACATGTACTTTCTACTTCTTACATGTTGAACTCAAATACCTGTACTTTCTACTTCTTACATGTTGAACTCAAATACCTGTACTTTCTACTTCTTACATGTTGAACCCAAATACCTGTACTTTCTACTTCTTACATGTTGAACTCAAATACATGTACTTTCTACTTCTTACATGTTGAACTCAAATACCTGTACTTTCTACTTCTTACATGTTGAACTCAAATACCTGTACTTTCTACTTCTTACATGTTGAACCCAAATACCTGTACTTTCTACTTCTTACATGTTGAACTCAAATACATGTACTTTCTACTTCTTACATGTTGAACTCAAATACATGTACTTTCTACTTCTTACATGTTGAACACAAATACCTGTACTTTCTACTTCTCACATGTTGAACCCAAATACCTGTACTTTCTACTTCTTACATGTTGAACTCAAATACATGTACTTTCTACTTCTTACATGTTGAACCCAAATACCTGTACTTTCTACTTCTTACATGTTGAACTCAAATACATGTACTTTCTACTTCTTACATGTTGAACTCAAATACCTGTACTTTCTACTTCTTACATGTTGAACTCAAATACCTGTACTTTCTACTTCTTACATGTTGAACCCAAATACCTGTACTTTCTACTTCTTACATGTTGAACTCAAATACATGTACTTTCTACTTCTTACATGTTGAACTCAAATACATGTACTTTCTACTTCTTACATGTTGAACTCAAATACCTGTACTTTCTACTTCTTACATGTTGAACCCAAATACCTGTACTTTCTACTTCTTACATGTTGAACTCAAATACATGTACTTTCTACTTCTTACATGTTGAACTCAAATACATGTACTTTCTACTTCTTACATGTTGAACACAAATACCTGTACTTTCTACTTCTCACATGTTGAACTCAAATACCTGTACTTTCTACTTCTTACATGTTGAACTCAAATACCTGTACTTTCTACTTCTTACATGTTGAACTCAAATACATGTACTTTCTACTTCTTACATGTTGAACACAAATACCTGTACTTTCTACTTCTTACATGTTGAACTCAAATACCTGTACTTTCTACTTCTTACATGTTGAACTCAAATACATGTACTTTCTACTTCTTACATGTTGAACTCAAATACCTGTACTTTCTACTTCTTACATGTTGAACTCAAATACCTGTACTTTCTACTTCTTACATGTTGAACTCAAATACCTGTACTTTCTACTTCTTACATGTTGAACTCAAATACCTGTACTTTCTACTTCTTACATGTTGAACTCAAATACATGTACTTTCTACTTCTTACATGTTGAACACAAATACCTGTACTTTCTACTTCTTACATGTTGAACTCAAATACCTGTACTTTCTACTTCTTACATGTTGAACTCAAATACCTGTACTTTCTACTTCTTACATGTTGAACTCAAATACATGTACTTTCTACTTCTTACATGTTGAACACAAATACCTGTACTTTCTACTTCTTACATGTTGAACTCAAATACCTGTACTTTCTACTTCTTACATGTTGAACTCAAATACCTGTACTTTCTACTTCTTACATGTTGAACCCAAATACCTGTACTTTCTACTTCTTACATGTTGAACTCAAATACATGTACTTTCTACTTCTTACATGTTGAACTCAAATACCTGTACTTTCTACTTCTTACATGTTGAACTCAAATACCTGTACGTTCTACTTCTTACATGTTGAACCCAAATACCTGTACTTTCTACTTCTTACATGTTGAACTCAAATACCTGTACTTTCTACTTCTTACATGTTGAACTCAAATACCTGTACTTTCTACTTCTTACATGTTGAACACAAATACCTGTACTTTCTACTTCTTACATGTTGAACTCAAATACCTGTACTTTCTACTTCTTACATGTTGAACTCAAATACATGTACTTTCTACTTCTTACATGTTGAACTCAAATACCTGTACTTTCTACTTCTTACATGTTGAACTCAAATACCTGTACTTTCTACTTCTTACATGTTGAACTCAAATACCTGTACTTTCTACTTCTTACATGTTGAACTCAAATACCTGTACTTTCTACTTCTTACATGTTGAACTCAAATACATGTACTTTCTACTTCTTACATGTTGAACACAAATACCTGTACTTTCTACTTCTTACATGTTGAACTCAAATACCTGTACTTTCTACTTCTTACATGTTGAACTCAAATACCTGTACTTTCTACTTCTTACATGTTGAACCCAAATACCTGTACTTTCTACTTCTTACATGTTGAACTCAAATACATGTACTTTCTACTTCTTACATGTTGAACTCAAATACCTGTACTTTCTACTTCTTACATGTTGAACTCAAATACCTGTACTTTCTACTTCTTACATGTTGAACCCAAATACCTGTACTTTCTACTTCTTACATGTTGAACTCAAATACCTGTACTTTCTACTTCTTACATGTTGAACTCAAATACCTGTACTTTCTACTTCTTACATGTTGAACTCAAATACATGTACTTTCTACTTCTTACATGTTGAACACAAATACCTGTACTTTCTACTTCTTACATGTTGAACTCAAATACCTGTACTTTCTACTTCTTACATGTTGAACTCAAATACCTGTACTTTCTACTTCTTACATGTTGAACCCAAATACCTGTACTTTCTACTTCTTACATGTTGAACTCAAATACATGTACTTTCTACTTCTTACATGTTGAACTCAAATACCTGTACTTTCTACTTCTTACATGTTGAACTCAAATACCTGTACTTTCTACTTCTTACATGTTGAACCCAAATACCTGTACTTTCTACTTCTTACATGTTGAACTCAAATACCTGTACTTTCTACTTCTTACATGTTGAACTCAAATACCTGTACTTTCTACTTCTTACATGTTGAACCCAAATACCTGTACTTTCTACTTCTTACATGTTGAACCCAAATACCTGTACTTTCTACTTCTCTCATTTCCCAAACAGCTGGTTCCTTTAGTCTGAATGTGTGTTTGATGCGTGATCATTATTCTTTAGAGTCATTGTGTGCCTATTGATTTGAACACGATCCGTGTATCCATCATTTCCTGGTCTTCTCTAAAGAAGAGGGACCAATGGAAACGTTGTCATGTTGCCGTTGTTCAGCATGGAAACATTCATTAGCTAACAATGACATTATTGTTCTATTAATATAAAGGGAGGTCAGGTACTCTTTAAAGCAGCTGCTAGCTATGGGTACTTTCTACTGAAGTACATTTCAAAGCCTCTTTACTTTCACTTGAGTAAAGAAGTTTAGTCAGTACTTTCACCAGAGTATTTTTAAACACGAGTATATGTACTTCTACTTGAGTGAAGGATGTGTGTACTTTCCCCATCCCTGCACAGTGCTCTAGTTGCTCTTCACACACACTTCATGAACTCTTCTGAATGTGTATTTCCCTCTCCTTTCCTCCCAGATGCGCTTCCTGCTGCTGTTCAGCCGGCAGGGGAAGCTTCGGCTTCAGAAATGGTTCACTCCGGTTTCAGATCGGGAGAAAAAGAAGGTGATCCGTGACATGATCCTGCTCGTGTTGGCACGGCAACCAAGATCCTGCAACTTCCTGCACTGGAGGGACCTGAAGATCGTTTACAAGAGGTGCAAACAGAACAATAGGATACAAAATGATACGCTACGCTACGATACGATACAATACGATATGATACAGAATGATACGCTACAATATAGGGATGTAACGATATATCGAATATCGCGGTAAATAAATGTCTCAATACCGTTGTGAGACTGACAAAAAAATAAACCTTTATTCAACCAGATGGTCCCATTGAGATCACCGGATCCAAGGGAGACCTGTCCAACATGGCAGCAAGTAGGTTACAACATGAACATAACACAAAAGGACATGGTATTCACAGGGCTACATGTACACACCTAGAGACATGGACAAGTACCAACAGTATAATTATATCTCTGTCAATAAGCCTCACCTTCTGGGCAAACACTGTATTGTTGTTGAAGTGGTGGAGAGACAATGCACAGTTTGACCCCCTGCTGTCCCCCATGGCCAAAGCATATCTCTGTGTCCCAGCAACATCAGTACCAAGAGAGAGAGTTGTTTCCACAGCAGGGGGTTTTGCAGACGCCCAAACATCCCAGCTTCTACCTGGACATGTGGACATGCTCATATTCCTGACAGATAACCTTGATGACACTTAGAGAGAGTTTTAGAGAGAGAGAGAGAGTTTTAGAGAGAGAGAGAGTTTTAGAGAGAGTTTTAGAGAGAGAGAGAGAGAGAGTTTTAGAGAGAGAGAGAGAGTTTTAGAGAGAGAGAGAGAGAGAGAGAGAGAGTTTTAGAGAGAGAGAGAGAGAGAGTGTTTAGAGAGAGAGAGAGAGAGTTTTAGAGAGAGTTTTAGATTTAGAGCGAGTTTAGAGAGAGAGAGGTTTTAGAGAGAGAGAGAGCGAGAGAGAGAGGAGTTTTTAGAGAGAGTTTAGAGAGAGAGTTTTAGAGAGAGAGAGAGAGAGAGAGAGAGTTTTAGAGAGAGAGTTTTAGAGAGAGAGAGAGAGAGAGAGAGAGAGACTGACTGACTGACTGACTGACTGACTGACTGACTGACTGACATCCCTACTACAATAATACAAAACAACACGATGCCAACAAATACGATACGCTGTGATTAGATACTAAACGATACAAAACGATACGATGCAACATAAAACGTTACGAAATTATATGATACCAAATTATATGATACACTACAAAACAATACGATGCGATACAATACGCTGTCATTACATAAAAAGTGATACGATATGTTAAACAATTAAATGTAATGATACAACACGCTACGATAACATACAAAACGTTACGATACAAAATACAAAATGATAAGATACAATACCATAAGACACAAAACCATACGATAAGAAACTAAATGAAACGATACAATCGGATACGTTTTAATACGATATGTCACAATACAAAACGATCCAAAACGGTTCGATACAACGTTACGAAACGATATGACACAAAATGATACGTTACGATACCTTATGGATAAGATACAAAGACGATACTATGCAAACAATACTATAACAACCAAACAATAACTACAGCTTGAGTTTCTCGATACTTCACAGATTTAAGTTTTTCCCACAAAGTATAAGTCAACTATTAATATATGCTATTTGTGGTGAAGCTGCCCAGCTGAATATAACATAACTCAAATAATGACCAGAGTATTTTAATACAGTTTCTTCTTCTTATTTTACTTTAGTGTAATATTACTATAACTAGTTTCTAGTACTTCTTCCCCCCGCACTAGTATCGCTTTGTTTATCAGCGATCTCTTTTACTGCAGGTATAAAAGCAGAATTTTCCTTTGTCTGCGTTTAATGATTAACTCGTGTTTTCTGTGCTTAAGCTTCAAAATAGACACACACACACACACACACACACACACACACACACACACACACACACACACACACACACACACACACACACACACACACACACACACACACACACACACATTCACTCTCAACAATGTGTTAATAATACATGGATAGAGTAAAGGTCAAAACGGAGGAGGAAGTAGAAGAAGTACTCGGATCCTTTACTTAAAGGGGACCTATCATGCAAAATGCACTTTGTGATGTCTTCTCTACATCACCATGTGTCCCCGGTGTGTCGGGGATCTCACGCAGCGTCAGGAAATAAAACCCTCTCTTTTCCTCCGTACCCAAATCTCTAAAAACAGGGAACAACGGAGCTGATCCAGATTTGCGTCCGATATGACGTAATATCTGAAATGTGGACCCACGGCCCAATCAGAAAGTTGCTATCAGAAACAATGCCCGACTGTTTTGGACGTAATATGGTCGGTGTTTACATTAGCATCGCTAACACTCAGAGCTAACCTGCACTGGAGAGCATGTGTGTGAAGAAGCAGGAAGTAAAAAGGAACTCACCTTGTGGTATAACCGGCAAGAGAGAAAGCCTTTGAGCTCCAGACTGTTTCAGATCCTTGATAATCCATGATATGGCGTTTCATCACGGCAGCATTTAGTTTAGACGGTAGCTGCCGGGTCCCGCGTGAGCTCAGACCCCTCCTCTTTTATTTTTTAAAGTGTTTGGTATTTTGAGCAAAACACTTCGTAGACATGTTTTTTATATATTTGTATATATCCGAGACCTTTGCTATTGCCTAAAAATAGCCTGATAGGTGACCTTTAAGTAAAAATTGTAAAATCACAGTCTAAAAATTATAGGAAAAGACTTAGGTTTATATTTTGCTTTATTAAAGTACAGATATATTAGCAAGTATTCATTATGCAGAATGCTGATTATTTAAACATTTTTGCCACACAAAATAATATAATGCTGTTTTGATCGTGCTTTGCAGATTCATATTATTCATAAAAAGAAATAGTTAGGGATTACATATAAGATACAGTACGTACACATCATTGTAATCCAGTGATGTTATTCCCGGTGCAGGTACGCCAGCCTGTACTTCTGTTCGGGTCTGGAGAACAACGACAACGAGCTGCTGGCCCTCGAGGTTCTGCACCGATACGTGGAGCTGCTGGACAAATACTTTGGGAACGTAAGTACAGCGGAAGTTAGGACATATCAATGAAATACACACACGGCCAAAAAACTATCATTATCAAGCTTTAAATTCCATTTATGTGGGAAAAAGGAAGAAATATGAATAATACAAATAAAATAAAAGTTTTTGTTCTAACAAAATAAAAAAGCAAATCTTGGATAACGTAAAACCGATAAAGTACAACGCCTGTTTATAAAGTATTTCTCAAATGAAATGAGCCAATAGGATGAGGACAGCATTTTCTATGTTTGACCAGGAAATGCCTTGTTTTTGTAATATGCTTTAATCGTGTACTTAAATATCATTTGGAGGTCAATATTGTAGTTTTTAATCCACTACATCAGGGATGGGCAACTTGGATGGTGGTGGGGGCCACGTCATGTATGTACTGGCCACCAGGGGGCGCAGATGCACTTGGAACACACACACACACACACACACACACACACACAAATTCCATGTATTGTATGTAATTATTAACAATATACTAAGTCTGCCATCTTCATTGACATGTTGCAATCTCTCAGGGAGCATCCTCTAATAAGCTCACTAAGCAAATATCAGTTCACAGAAATGTTAGCAAATGGCGTGTTTGTGTTGAACAGGTTCTTAAACAGTGGAATAAAACTATTTTAAACATTTGGAAAGCAGGACAATGTGTGTGCATTGAGATGAACCATTAAGATGGCATAAGCATGAAGTCATGAACACTAACCCAGACATTAGTTGTCTAACTTGAACCTAAGACACTTGAAGCCTCTGCTGACGCACAATAAGGGGAGTGTCCACACAGACCCCTGTCAGCCCCACTCTGCTGTTCCTCAGCGCCGCTCCCCCTCCCTCCGCTCCCCCTCCCTCCGCTGACGTTATGAATGAACAGCGTGTAGTAATCAGAGATAACACGGCAGGGTCCGTGACAGTTTGTTTTCATCTGATTTCAAATAAACAAAGTCTTGGTTTTTAGAATATTAAACTTGTTTCACTAAATTCAGATGATAAAAACAGCCTGTAAGCTTGTAGAGGCATAGTTACAAGAGGCAACTTAACGTCTCAGCAGGCATAACAACAGCCGGGGCTTCTTGTGTTTGTTGCCCCGGGCAAACAAACACAAACGCCTCACAGATTATTTCGCGGTATTTGAAATCATGTACGCAGCTCGCGACGTAACTAGGAGTCTAGTGGACGGTATCAGTACTACAAGTACACAAATACAAAATAATATATATATATTTTTTGTTAATTACGTTGTTTATAAATTAATCTGAGTGCCGCAAAAAGAGCAGGTGGGCCGCCATTTGCCCATCCCTGCTCTAGATATATCTGACAGCTCAAGTATTATTGACTAAATGTGAGTACTACTTCTGTGCTCTTCATCAGTGTGTCTCCCTCTAGTGTCCACAAGGCGCCTCTGCTCTTGTTCTCTTTCCCAAAATCCAAACAATTAAACCTCAAAGTGTTTAAAGAGAAAATGGAGTGAAAAGAAAGTTTAATTTAATTTCCCATATTTCAGCCTGCCACTCCTACAATCTTTCAAAGAGTTGTTTATCATCTTATCTCCAGATGTTACCTCAACCAAAGTGTCACTGGTCTGTTGTGTAACCGGTGTGTATTTCTGTGTGCAGGTGTGCGAGTTGGACCTTATTTTTAACTTTGAGAAGGCGTACTACATCCTGGACGAGTTCCTGATTGGAGGAGAAGTTTTAGAAACGTCCAAAGTGGCCGTGAGTGATTCTATGGAGGAGGCAGACACTCTGCAGGAGGTACCGTGAGCTTTATGTACTATATATGCAGTTATAAACTGGCAACACAAACACATATAGGACCAACACAGGGAAAACACAACATTTGGACAAATCAAGATAGAGGAAAAACTAAATGAATAGCAGCTTTTTAAACAATTACGTTGACACCGATAAACCGAAAACACCCAACATGCAAAGTGTGAATTCAATAGTTTAATTTTTTCCATTTTCACGTTGTGTCTGCAATGGTTAGTGGTCATTACTTGTACTGTGTTTTCTTAGAAACTTAAGTCCAGATTACTTCCTGATTCGGTGTGTAATGTAAATATTGTACCTTCAGTTTCATTTCCTTGGCTCTAACATTTCACAGTCCTGAATTGCGTCTGTGTTGCATGATTTTATCGATTTTAAAACAGAACGTCTGAATTTATAAATCTGAGTACAGATAGAAAATGTCTTGGCTAACTCCGACACATCAATGTTAATAGAGCGGTGCAGTGACGAGTCCTAAAACCAGGAAGTGAGCCAGCATTTCACCACTTCCTGTTCCCTCGTCTCAGAGCCAATGGGATCTCTCCATAGGGTTTAGGAAAGTAGCTGAACTAAGGTCTGTGGTTGAGACACATTGAAGAGACGGATCACGTTTTGTTCTACGGCATTAAATCCATCAGCAGTGACCCCACTGGTGATTTCTGAAGAGTTGACGTGTCTGAAAAACGATGGTGGTTACCAAGTGGCTGAATAGGACTACAGAAGTCGTGGAGGCCGTTTTACGTCATTACACCAAACACGTAAACACTCCTCTGAGTTAGTTTCTGTTCTGCTTGAAAGCAAGTCCCTGCCTCCTGCAGAGTGTTCAAACAAACGCTTCAACTCGTACCATTTAGAATCTGTGTGTTTGAGGATCTGAAGTTGGCGTGACGTTGAAGTCGTGCTGCTGGACCCTGCTGTAGTTCCTTTATAGCGTAACGTTAGCATGTTGCTTCTGGGGATTAGATTTATGATTAGAACATTATAAAAGTAGGGTAGACATGTGGAGATTATCCGGCTGAACAAAACAGGTTTGTTTCCACAGACCTTATTTCCAGCTATTTTCCTAAATCCTATAGAAATCCCATCGCTTTGTGTCGAGGGACCCGGCAGCTTACGTCCGGGTAAACACGTCATCCCTGCACCGCTCTAATTATTGTGCACCATTCCTGTCAAATAAATTACAAATATATAAATAAATAAAATAGGAAATAAAGGTTTTGTGGCCTAACCCCAACCCGTTCATATTTGTTGATGTTTTTATTGTTCTCCTCCTCTCACAGACGATGGAGGAATACATGAGCAAACCGACCTACTGAAGACGAGGACTCCTCACTTTTCAAAACTTGAAACAAAAGGTTTATTATCTCTCGTTTGAATTGAGTAATAATGACTCATTTGACGTCACGCTGTGCTCCTCCAACAGCCACACTCTGTGTCCTTTTGACGCACCAAGTGCCTTTTTAAAGCCTCTCAGGGTTTTACGACTGAAAGTATTCTTTTTATTACGTGTAAATATGTTGCTGTACTCTCAGTGATGGTGAGGAAATGAAGAAACACTACACAGTAAGGAAAAAATAAAGTCAATGCTTTATTAACCTCAGGAATGTCACATATGACCACATTTAAGAAAGAATTACCCCAAAAAACACAAGATCCAACACTGATTTAAGTGTGTGTGTGTGTGTGTGTGTGTTAGCATTACTATACTTGTGGGGACCTAAATCTATTTACACAGTCACGTGTGGGGACTCGCCTCCCTTATGGGGACAAATTGGAGGTCCCCATAAGGGAGTCATTCATTTTAGGTTGAAGACTTGGTTAAGGGTAAGGTTAAGGGTAAGGTTAAGGGTAAGGTTAAGGGTTAGGCATGTGTTGGTTATGGTTAAGGTTAGGATAAGTCTCCAGGAAATGCATGTAAGTCAATGTAATGTCCCCTGAAGTGATGTATACATGGTATGTGTGTGTGTGTGTGTGTGTTTTGAAAGGCTGGTGAGTCACATGTTTGGATTGTTTAAAAAAGCAACACATGAATGTCTGAACACTCACATCTCTGCTAATAAATAAGAACTGTTGTAAACCTACAGAACTGCATTTCATTTTATTCTTCAAAATACTTTATCCTCACCCTCCACCCAAACAATATATATATTTATATATACATCTCTGTCCAGGCTTTATTTCTCCTGTCCAGTTGTGGCGTCGCTCTCTTTCTCGTCAGTGTCTGGGTTCAGGTAGCTCATTAGTTTCATCACCGCCTCATTGTCAAAACCCTTCGTCTTATCCTCGTCCTCCTCGTCCTCCTCCTCCGTGTGTCTCTTCTCCTTTGTCTCCTCCTCCATCTGATCAAAGTACGCCTGCATGTTCTGCTCAAAGGAGCCGGCGCCGCGCTGTTCCTCCCGCTTTGGGCTCACCTCGCCGTTTCTGTGTTTGTTTATCGGATACCGAGCGAGCATCTGAGCCGCTAAATACGCCGCCAGCTCGTCTTCGTCCAACGTGTCGTCGTAGTCGTCCTGCAACGTGCCGGAGGGGAGGCGTCTCCGTTCTGCGAGGGTGTGAAATCGTGATGATGACGACGGCGAGGAGGAAGAGGACTGCTTCCTGACTGGAGTCTTGTCTTCAACGCCTCCGAGTCCCAGGATGCTCAGGATCTCCTCCGTCCGCCTTTCCTCGGGGGTCTTTCGCCTCTCGGGAAACCGCGTGTTGAAGAACGTTCCTTCGGGACTCTTGTGCGTCTTCTTCGGGGAAACCGGAGAGGGCTTTCGTGGCTTGGTGGTTTCTCCGGTGCTCAGCATGTCCACCAGGTCCTCCGGGGGGATCTGGTATTTCTGTGAGATCTGTATGAGCTGGTAGATGGTCCTCGGATCCATGGTGTCCCTCTTCTTCTTCTCCTCTTCCTCTCTCTTCTTCTCCTCTTCCTCTATCTCTCTCTTGTGCTCCTCTTCCTCTATCTCTCTCTTGTGCTCCTCTTCCTCCGTTCTCTCCAGCACTTTCAGGAGGTAGTAGTCTACGAGATTGGCGACTTCATCCGTGTCTTTCGACCTCTTGACGGGGTACTTTTCTTCCTTCTCGTCGTCCGCTTCTTCGTCATAATCGACCCCTCGGTCCTCCTCCTCTTCCTCCCCCTCTCCCCAGTCTGCGAGATCCCCTCCTGCGTCGTCATACGCCACGTCCTCCCCTTCGTCCTCCTCCTCTTCCTGCTGCCTCTTCATCTTCACGCTGGTCATCTTGTCCAGCTCGTCGAACACGGACTGCAGCGTGGCCAGATTCTGCGGCGTGTACTTCTCCTCCATGTTCTCGTTTGTGCGCTTGAAAGGCGCCGGCCCCTCCTCTCCCTCTTCTTCCTCGTCCCCCTCGCCCTCTTCCTCATCCTCAAACATCAGCGGCATCTTCCTGTGGGGCTTGTTGCCGTGCTGTTGCACCCTGGGGCGAAGCGGCGTCTGTTTTGAGGCTTTCTCCGTCTCCTGGAGGGTGCTGAGCACAGCCTGCAGCAGCTCCTCACTCTTATCCTCCCTGCCTTCATCCTCCTCCTCCTCCTCTTCCTCCTCTTCCTCTTTTGGAGCCAGCCTCAGCATCGCTCTCAGCTTCTCCGCGTCGTCCGCCTCGTATCCCGTACTCGTGCCGCTCCTCTGACGCAGGCTCTCGATGAACTCCAGAGCTTTGAGCATGTCGTCGTTGGGGCTCTGCAGGAAGCCGCCGCCTCCTCCTCCTCCTCTCTGGGATTCACTTCCTCGCTGTCGGAGAGAAGCGCCCCGAACGTGAGAGGAGAGGAAGAGGAAGACGAAGAGGGTGCAACAGATGAGGGAAGGTTTGCCTGTGGGGAGTGACGGCATGGTGACGCCTGCAGAGGAGAGACACAAAGAGACCGATGTCAGAGATGACCTTTTCAAGCTGACATGTTCACGATGGATCTGTACCGTGAAAGCATTTCGCTCTTATCGTCACTTTGATGTCCGGTGTGACGATCGACCGCAGAGACACTGATGTCGAAGCACTCGGGTTTAAACCAGGTCAAACAAACCGTGTATAATCTATATGTGTGCAGGTTATAGAGTCATTGGGAACAAAGTTGATCTGTAACACTACGAGTAAATGAATATGCAATACCAGAAAAGGTCTAATACTTAAATCAGGTATCTTTTTAAAACCATTTTAGTGCCTCAATGAACTTAAACAATATTTATATTAACTGTCTTGACCAAAACAATTACTTTTTCATCTTTATTTTTGACATTAAAGAAAACATAAAATATGTTGCATTTAAAAAGCAAAGTAACCAAATGAGAAGCAACTGGTGGTCACTATTTAATTCACTTTATTTGTTTATAATAATAATAACACAAAATAAATAATATATGTAAAATAAATGTATATAAATATAATAAAATAGGAAAGTAATAAATAAATACATGATGATAATAAAAATAAACAAAATAATGCTGAAAATAATAGAAATAATTAATACAATTAATAATTACAAATGTATATATAATAAAAACATAATAAGTTAATACAAATAATGATTACATAAAAATAACTAACTACATAAATAAATTAATATGTATAATAAATATATAAAGTGTATATGTGTGTTCAGTGTGTTGTTGCTGCTGCAGCAGTAATATCAGCTCTCGTGCAAATCTCATTAGTTCTTCAAATTGCTGCTCTCCGCGAGTCACGGCCCCGTTGTCAAGGCAACCCGGTAAGGCTGATGTTTCCATGGAACCCTCCCGTTTACCGTTAATATGCTTAAAACTGCTATTATTACCGTTTTTAAAAAAAATAACTCAGATTGAAAAAATAAATGTTGGATAAAGATGTGCCTGCCCTGAAATGCGCGTGCAATTTATTTTAATGCAAATTCCTGCACAAATAAGACGATGTTGATTTAAACACTTTTTTTAGGACGAGGAGGAGGAGGAGGAGTCACAGACAACGATGCAAAACTCACGAAAAGCGACGATGCAAACGTAATTGCTGCCGTGTTTACTTTTTCTTTCATTTTCCCAACCTAATTTAAAATCGCAAAACTTCCTCGTGATCATTTGTTACGTTTTGTTTTTGTACCGTTATAAGATAAACACGGTAACCATCTCTAGCGAAATGAGAACAAAGAGACCTCTTCGCCCTACAGATGTGGCGGTGCATCAGGTTGGCAAACTAAAGCTGATTCAACAACGAACCCCTCCCTCTCTATTCTTATATCGCGTGAGGGCAAACACACAGAGTGTAGCGCGGCTCGTGCATTCAATCACAACCTTACCTGGTGGTAGTAGTTAGTGAGGAGGAGGCTCTCTCGGTCTCTGTGCGAGTCTCAGCACCGCGGACAGCTCTCATGCTATTAGAGGAACCACCTGACCCGTGCGTCACAGAGCGAGGAGATGCGTAACACACACACACACACACACACACACACACACACACACACACACACACACACACACACACACACACACACACACACACACACACACAGAGCTGCTCCTCTCTTTGAACATGAACTGAAACTATATTTGTGACCCAGAACATCTCGGTGGCTGCATAATGGATTCTGTCGCAGTCTGTGATGAAATGAATACATTCATAATGGGGCTATATTGAGGAGCATTGACTGGCTCATCATACTCTTCCTTCTTGGCAGTGAGGGGGGGTTTGTGAGTCTGAGTATTTAAAAGATTCAAAGGCTTTATTTCCATATGCGCATTAGCTGGTTCTGCCAAAGAGAATCTTCAGTCCCATGTCTCCGCCAGTAGTGCAAGAGAGTGGGGAAAGTGAGACATTGGGGCAGGTCAAATGCAGAATTAAGAATGTAAATACATAGAGTAAGATTATATATAGAAATCATATTATTGTGTATTATTATAAATGCATATGTAGACTGTAAACACATGTGAGTTCATCTAGTGGGGTTTTCCAGAGAGAAGACGTATTCACCCTTTAACTGGTCGTTATATGCATTTAATTGCTAAATAAATGGTGTTTAATTGCTTAAAAATACACTTAATAAATGTTTGTGTATTAGACTCATAATAATACCCCCCCCCCCCCCCCCCCGCCTGTAGTTGAGACTGTGTATTTGCTGTTTTCATTCACTGTGTCTCTGCTGCAGCACTGAGGGGGACGGAGACAGTTAAAGAGTCCAGCGATGACTCACACATACGCCAAAGAGCCTGAGACGGGGCGGGGTGACAGAGGGACTGCATTGTGTGTGTGTGTGTGTGTGTGTGTGTGTGTGTGTGTGTGTGTGTGTGTGTGTGTGTGTGTGTGGTGTGTGGTGTGTTGTGTGTGTGTGTGTGTGTGTGTGTGGTGTGTGTGTGTGTGTGTGTGTGTGTGTGTGTGTGTGTGTGTGTGTGTGTGTGTGTGTGTGTGTGTGTGTGTGTGTGTGTGTGTGTGTGTGTGTGTGTGTGTGTGTGTGTGTGTGTGTGTGTGTGTGTACTTTTGTCGTCAGCCAGCCTGCACAGGGTCTCTATTTTTGGCTGCCTGTCAAATATTGTCTTGTCCGGATGTCTGAGTGTGTGTGTGTGCGTGCGAGTGTGTGTGTAGCTCTCAGATTCATTCATAAATCCCCCTCATCGCCCGATGTGAGCTCAGGCTATCCTCTGCTCGCCTGCTTGTGTGATATTCAGTGCATTTAGTTGTCAGCTTTGTCCCAGGATATAAGCACTCTCTGTTTGTGGGTTTCTCTACATTTTTATGAAGCAAAACGCATCTTACTGTGGAAATACAAATGTCAACTTCTGAATCATGTGTGGATGTTTATACTTGTGGTTCGGAGCATTTATAATCACCGTAACAATGTTCTTTATTGCACCCGAATATGTTCTGACAAACCAATGGACCATTTTCTGCTGCATTTGCAGTGTGGAAACCGAGTGATGAGTCATACGAAAACATCCCAGTCATTAAAGTCCCAGTCCCGTCATATTCACAATGCATGGATTCATATTGGTGTTATTATATCTCTGCCTTTTCCCCCTGCAGCAAGAGAGACCGTTATTAGTAGAAATTCATTTACGTTGTTGTCATACTGGATATTTAAGGACAAGAAAGGAACATATTGATATACAGATGTGAGTTTGACTGAAGAAATGTGTGTTTCAGTTAAAAAATCCTCAATATTTGTGGTTTGGAGCATTTCCATCCATCCATCTTCTCCCGCTTATCCGTGGTCGGGTCTCGGAGGTATCAGTTCCAGCAGAGAGCCCCAAACGTTCCTTTCCCCTCATCAAGCAGCTCTGACTGGGGGGTCCCAATGCGCTCCCAGGCCAGCGAAGAGATATAATCCCTCCACCTGGTCCTAGGTCTACCCCTCGGTCTCTTCCCAGCTGGACGTGCCTGGAACACCTCCCTAGGAAGGCGCCCAGGTGGCATCCTTACTAGGTGCCCGAACCACCTCAGCTGGCTCCTTTCGACACGAAGGAGGAGCGGTTCAACTCCGAGTCCCTCCCAGATGAGACGATTGGTTTGGTCCGTGGCGTCCAGTTGTGACGCTCCTAGGCTCCTTCAGACGCAAATAGCTTTCAACTGATTGCAATGTATTCCCATCTGCGGCGGGATTTGACGCTCATGGAAGCACGGCATTCGTTTGTGTCGGCTGCCCTTAAAGGCAATGTGAGCGTCCATTCTCATTGGATAACGGAGAATTGTACACCCGGAAGTAAGTATTCCCCTTACTGTCGATTGATTTGACAGTGATATCTGCACGATTCATCGACTAAAAAACACCAGATTATCCTTGTTAATTACACAACATTGATTGTGTGCAATGCTTTTGTATTTTTCCCCTTCGATTCGGAGAAACAAATATTTTTTCGGAGTAAAGGATGGCAGAAGACACTACACTACCCAGAATCCCCAGCTATCGTTTGGACTACACCATGTGCTCTGTTTGACAAACCCCGTGATAGTCCTCAAGCTCTGTGATTGGAGAGTGTGCTCCGAGGGTTACGCCGAGCCTCGAACCACGGCAGACTGTCCAAAACTGGATTTGGGTCCACCCCGTCCCCCCCTCCCCCACCCCGTCCCCAGAACTACGCATGCTGGCTATTGTGTTTCGCAACATGTTCTCTATCTAGGGCACGTCTCTACTGGGAGTTGTAGTTTTTTTTTTTTTTTTATATATATTTTTATTGAAGACACATAAAAAAGACATTTGGTACAACAAGATAATAATAGCAATAATAATAATAAAATAATAATACTAAAACAATACAAAGACAAATACATAAATACGTAATAAAGAGGAAGGGGGGGGGGGGGGGTGTCCATCAATCAGTAACCAAAAATGCAAGAGATTGGAAGAAGGTTAAGAAGGGTTGCCACTTAGTGTAAAACATAGAGGTTCTGCCTCTTAATGAATACTTAATTTTCTCCAATTTTAGAAAAGACATGACATCGCTGCGCCACTTAGCATTGGAAGGAGCTTTTTTGGATTTCCAGTGAAGAAGAAGAAGTCGTCTTGCCAATAACGAAGTAAATGCCAGGGAGTTGTAGTTTTAAGAGACGTTTTCGTATTTCCCATAATAAGAAGTTGCCAGTATTAAACTGTGTACATCCCTGGAGGTTTAGGGGATCGGAAACACTCAAATGTAAAACATATAATTAATAAATGGGTGAAAATTGCTTGTGCCCATAATGGGCAGCATTAATATATATACCCACATGCCAGCTAAGGTCAGAAGAGCTTTGTTTAACAGCTGGTCTTATGTCTGTGACCCCTGTTGTTGTTAATTGATAACATTACATTACATTAATTGATAAGCCTGAAACATGCACTTGTCAAGGTTCAGAGGCACATTTTGCAAATATGGCAGTAGCCATCGATCAGCTTAAGATAAGATATACTTTATTGATCCCAAGCTGGAACATTTGCGTTACATCAGCATGTGTAACAGTTGTAAATAGCAGTGGTGTTTATTTGTAAATCATTTAGTATAATCACATAAATTCTGTGTTTTATATTTAACAATTCTGTGTTCTTTATTTATTGATTGTTCAATACCTGACAAGGCCGGAGATGAAATATCTACATACACATTATAAGAGTATAATACATTATATCAGTTAAAATAAGTGCTTCAACATAGTTAACATTGCTGGAGGTATGCACACATATTGATAGATGTCTTGTAATGCACTATTGAGGAACCTGCGACCCAAGTTTTACTACACCATAGTTGTGTAGGCCTATATGATATGTCAATAAACCTTAGAACACCTTGAAATCTTGAAAGGCATGTGCAAAATAGTCATTATATACAGTCTTTAATTAACTATTAGTAGAGAATAACGAGTAATGAATATACTTTATAGGGATCCTATTAATATCTAATAATAAAAATAATGACATTCAATAACATGCTTTAACCACCAGGTGTCCCTTTATATCAGCTGTGCACCTTTATGGTGTAAATACAGCCTATCCACCGATTGGATCAAATATAAAAGTCAGCCGAATTAGTGTTGATACTGCAAGGAGACGTATTGTGTGAAAAGAAATGTAAGATGTTGTTTAATGGCTGATATATTTATGATCCACGTCACGTTTTCAGTTCCTCATGTTTGTCTAGAAGTCTTCTCATCAGGGCTCTATAAATACAGAACTACGGCAGATATGTAATATTTAATGCAGCCGAACCGTGTATTACAATGCCGTTATGTGATGACTTTCAAAGCGAATAGCAAGCACACTCGGAATAAAGTGTTTTCGGTCTGTTTCCGGTATTTGTTAATGACGATGTGCTGTGAGATGTGAGACTGGAATTGAACAGGGGAAAATAACGTACGTAGGCTATCTTTAGATGCGGATTTTGTTCAACTAATACGTTTGCCCTGTGGACCAACAACATTGACGGGGAAGGGGGTAGCAATAAAGATAACACCATTAAACTGTTACACAACATAACAGAAATAATATCGATAGCAGCGTCCCTAGCAACCACCTTGGTAACAATGAAAACGTTCTATGGACGCAATTTCCTGAAGTAATCTTCGTAATAACTAGCAAACTAAAGATCATGTACATCCACTGCACACATCATCTGAAATAACAACTCATATTTCTCGCATCAAATGACATCAAAACGCATTTTAATGGCCAAACTAACTTTAAAATAGGCATTTTCCACCGAGAATAAAACGAAGTTCGGCCATGTTTTTTTTTTCTGCAGGGAGAAATTTGAAGATCACGTGACATAGACGCCAGCCATTGGAATGAATGGTGAAAAAAAACGGGGTTTGTCCAAGGTGTAGTCCAAACGATAGCTGGGGATTCTGGGTAGTGTAGTGCCATCCTTTACTCCGAAAAAATATTTGTTTCTCCGAATCGAAGGGGAAAAATACAAAAGCATTGCACACAATTTAAACCAATCAATGTTGTGTAATTAACAAGGATAATCTGGTGTTTTTTAGTCGATGAGTAGTGCAGATATCACTGTCAAATCAATCACTAAGGGGAGTACTACTCCGGGTGTACAATTCTCCGTTATCCAATGGGAATGGACGCTCACATTGCCTTTAAGGGCAGCCGACACAAACGAATGCCGTGCTTCCATGAGCGTCAAATCCCGCCGCAGATGGGAATACATTGCAATCAGTTGAAAGCTATTTGCGTCCCTTTATGAAGCTAAAGGAGCCTAGGAGCGTCACAACTGCACGCCACGGGACCCCTGACCAAACATCGCTCCTGGACGCTTATGGAGTGAGAGTGTGTTGCTCCCGCTGCTCCGATTCTCCGGCCCATCTCACGCTCCATTGTTCCCTCACTCGAGAACAAGACCCCGAGATACTTGAACTCCTTCACTTGGGGTAACGACTCATCCCCTACTTGGAGAATTTATAATCACCATAAAATCATCTTTATTGCACCCGAATATGTTCCGACAAACCAATTGAATAATTTTCCGGCGCACTTGTAGCGTGGACAAAAAAAACAACGAGTGGTGAGTCCTACCAAAACATCCTTTTAAATCCAGTACTTTAAAAAGTCACAGTCCTGTCACAACGTGTGTAGATATTGATGCACTTGAAATATATTCTAGTATATTTTTTCCCCTGGAGGAACGCAGCAAGAGTCGTTCTTATTGGACGACCTCTCTAATGTTGTCATACCAGAGAGATGATTTTAATCTCATGTCTCCGTCAGCCTAATTACATTTTCCCTCGTGACACACACACACACACACACACACACACACACACACACACACACACACACACACACACACACACACACACACACACACACACACACACACACACACACACACACACACACACACACACACACACACACACACACACACACACACACACACACACACACACACACACAGTGCCAATTGTGTACTGATAGAGCCTGAGCTGTCTAGCAAATTGCTTGCGGGTTTTGTCTGTGGCAGGATTACTAGTAAACAGAAGCCAATTACAGCTCAGTTCCGCCCCCATTTCCACTGCCAGGCCAGTATACAAAAACACAAGGTTTTCCTCAGGTCAAATGAGAAGTTTCATACAGGCAATTAGTCGTTATTCCCCTCTCTTGCTGAGCAGTGTGGTGTCATCGCTGGAGGTCACATTGTTATAAACGTTGGTGGGTGTGAAGCTTTTCAAAGGAACTGCAGGCTATGTTATAGTCTCATAAAACTGGGCTGTATTTGAGCCGTAGTATGGCTAGATGTTATGTATTTTAATATTCTGATAGAGCTGCTAGAATTTGTGTGGGTGAGCTAATTTGGTATACGATATTTGTAAGACTTTCCAGTAGAAATGTGACTTTACTCCAACCCTTAAAAGAAGTGCACTTACCACCAGTAGCGTGGCGTGGGGAACAAATGAGGGGAAGCCAATAATACGTCCTTTCTTTTGGGTCGGGGGTGTGGTGGTCAATGCAATAACGTAACCAGATGAGTGATTACAGCGCCCAGTATCATTTTACACACATTTGTATCATACAGATGCAGGACACACGCCTGTTATCTAACCCAGGGGTTCCCAGCCTTTATTGTGCCAAGGACCGGCAGATACATTAAAAAAAAAATCGCGGACCGGTTGTCAATTTTAACTGATTTTAATATTTACTCACCAGCAGCAGCAACAGAGGCTAATTGTATGTAACAGCCTGAACAAATTCTAGAACACTATGCATCCAAAACATATTAACAACGTTTAAAAAAGAACCGGTGTCCTTTTTTGGTTTTTCGGAAAAACGGAAAACCAAAAAACCAGTTATTCAGTTTTTAAACCAAAACGGGAAAACAGATAAATCAATGTTTTGGTTTTGTTTGAATGATTTACGGATAATCCAGTGATGGGAAAACGAGGAGAAGGCGCATTATGAAGGGTGTGTGTGTGTGTGTGTGTGTGTGTGTCACTGGCATTTGTTTTCAGAAGATATTATGATAGTGACGTCCGACAGCATTTAGCACTACATCGAGATTAAGATTAAACTAATTTATTTTGGGAACACCCGCATATAGGCTACCTATGGAGTTAGCAGTGTAAATTACTGTTCATGGTCATTTGAAAACAAATGCTGGTGTCGGACACACACACACACACACACACACCATGCGCCTTAGTGACTGGACATCTCCTTCATAAAACTAATAAAAGGGGGGAGTAATCGGGCAGTTCGATGTGTGTAGAGATTGTGTGTAGAGGTGTGTGTAGAGATGTGTGTAGAGATGTGTGTGTAGAGATGTGTGTAGAGGTGTGTGATAGAGATGTGTGTAGAGGTGTGTGCTAGAGTGTGTGTTAGAGATGTGGTAGAGATGTGTGTATGTTGTCGAGGTGTGTAGAGGTGTGTGTTAGAGGTGTGTGTAGAGGTGTGTGTAGGAGTATATACCTGTGTGTAGAGGTGTGTGTAGGAGTATATACCTGTGTGTGTAGAGGTGTGTGTATAGGTGTGTGTAGAGGTTGTGTGTAGAGAGTGTGTAGAGATGTGTGTTGTAGAGATGTGTGTAGAGATGTGTGTAGAGGTGTGTGTAGAGGTGTGTGTAGAGGTGTGTGTAGAGGTGTGTGTGGTTAACACGTAGCAGCCTGCAGTCACTCGCTGTTCTGATGAAGGTAAACACAGCGAAGGCGGTGCGTAAAAAGGCCAGCTCTCGGCGCGCTGGTGCTGCACTTCTCAGAGGCGGAGTACACGTCCCGCTGCCTCCTGGTGCTGCCTGCAGCCATTTCATGAAGTGAAGGAGGTTTTCCTTCAAACAGCTGTGGGCAGCAGATACCGTGAGAGTCCCGGACATTAATTCATAGATCAAGGCAGACTGGTTTACTCTCCTGTTTTGCCAATCCGTGCTTAAACAAAGGCAAGGCAAGTTTATTTATATAGCACATTTCAACACAAGGCCATTCAAAGTGCTTTACAAAAAAATGAAAGACATTAAGAAAATGGCATTTAAAATCAGTCATTCAAAAGAAAAGATAATACAATAAACATATAGCTCTACACCCCTGGTCCTTAAAATGAAGTCCGAGTTTGAAATATATCTCAAATAATGTATGCACTGCCATTTCCCCACATAAACATAACAGTCTGCAATTATACGGTTGTTTCCTGTGCGCTCCTCTAAAAACTCTAATAAGCATTCATTCACTAAATCAGGAGACCTTTAACGTTTTACGTCCGATTCGCTCCTTTGTTTCCTCGCAGCTCCAGTTTGGGCATCGGCCTGTCATCAGATTGTATTTGTTGTTGCTGCTGTAGCGGAAGTTTAGTGCCATTATTTTTGATTAAATACTCCAAATCTCCACCCTCCATAATTGCACTTGCTTCAGTTGCAATGGCGAGCCGTGACTTTTATACCTAGGCCCTCTGACCCCCCCCCCCCCCCCCTGTGATATTACGTCACAGCCTATACTTCAGCGGAATATCAAAACAGGCCCGGGGTGCAAAACGCATCAATGACAGCGACCCTCTACCACACAGAACAACACCATTTATATAAACACCTATCATGACAGGGCACCCACAGCCAAGTAACAATTACAAATGAATGAAGTCGGCACGGCGGCCCGCATTGAAAATGACCTTTGATGATAAATCACTGAAACACAAAGTCCATCCTCCTGTCCTTCTGGATGAAGCACTTGCGGGTCATTCAGCTGACCCTTTGCCTCTCCAGTTTATCATCGGAACTCAATCTTGAAAATGACTCGGTTAATAATTTCGCAACGATGTCATCACTCTCACTGAAGTGAGCCATCGTAAACGAACTTATGCTAATCATAAATCTATCGATCATAAATCTATCGATTAGATTTATGATTCGAAAATAATAAAAGTAGGGTAGACATGTGGATATTATCCTTCTGAACAAAACGTGCATTTATCTAACAGGTTCGTTTTCCACAGACCTTATTTCAAACTATTTTCCAAAACCCTCTGGAGAAATCTCATTACTTTCTGTCGAGGGAATCCGAGCGCAGCTTACTTCCGGGTTTTAGGACGCGTCACTGCACCACTAAATTGAATCCTCTGGCTTCCCTTGGCATGGCCCTGACTAATCACAGGTTGGCAGGGGCATGACGTGAGCCTTGTCTGATTGGTCAATCCCTCCATTTTTTTTCACCAAGGGAAGCCAATTTCGGCTGGCCTCCTCTCGCAGCAGAGAGTGCAATCTACTGTTTCACCATAACATCTAGAGGGGCGCTGTTTCACTCTTTGTAAAATACTCAATAGGCGCATTCACACTGCGGTACTTTTCCCACAAAGGTTCATGCGAACTTAGTTCATGAGAAATCTTTTATCGCGTTCACACCAAAAAGAGCCGGTACTAAAAGTAGTTCATGTGAGCCTTTTTACCCGCTCGAAAGTCCCTGCTAGAGAGCAGGGACTTTCGAGCGGCTCTTTTGTGAGAAAAGAGCTATATTTCTGATTGGCTGGGCGGATTGCAAACCACGCCCCGTAAAACTTCCAAAAAGTTTTGTGAAGCCATTTTATTATCCTCGCATTAGCATTATTAGCATTAGCATTAGCCCAGCGCAGAAACGCAGAGAGACTAACTTATGGCAACACAAAATAAAACATGGGAGCGGTGGAGATGAGGAGGTGTCGGCGTTCTGGCGATTTACTCGGAAGGCTTCAGTAGAAGCTGCTGGGAGTCCCAGCAGCTTCTACTGAAGCCTTCCCCAACTCCGGGGACTTCCGGCCGGGGACTTTGGGCGGCAGTATCCGCCGTGAAGTTGTTTGTAGCCTGCCAGTAAACCCAAAGCAGAAGAAGAAGAAGTGACGTCAGCGGCTTCATTTGCCTAATCCTCCCCCAGGGACTTTTTCCGGTGTGAACGCGATCTGTACTTAGTTCATGAGAATTAAAAAGTTCGCATGAACTAAGTTCTCATGAACCTTTGTGGGAAAAGTACTGCGGTGTGAATGTGCCTAATGAGAATGGGGGAGAGACGGGACGGCAGCAACACACAACAAAGAATTTCCGAAACTAAACTAAGTGTTTTTATTTATTTATTAAAATTATAACTACAATCCGAAAAAACAGGGGAAGCCGGGATTCCCTTGGCCTCCAGGAGAAAACGCCACTGCTTACCACAGTCCACAGTAAACATGTTGTAAACCTTTTGCCAGTTTACATTTCTACTCGAAAGCCCCAAAATAAAATTTCCATTTCTAAATGTTTGCAGGATATGTTTCCATTTAACCCGGTTCTCGGAAAAATAGCCTACTTCTAAAATTATCAACATGACCAAGGCAAAGGTAAAGGTAAAGTGTAGGATACCTTTTTGATTTGCAAGGGTACAAACAATGTTTTTTGAGGGTGTGTATTTTATGTATGAATACCTCTGTTAGAAGATAAAGCAGTGCATTCAAAGTGCTTCTTAAAATAAAGGTAACACGGTATTAGCATCGATGTTATACTTAAAGTAAGCTACCAAAAGTAAAATTAGGCTATCCTTATTATTATGGATAATTTCAGAAAAGAAACACATTTAATAATGTTCTGTTCCCTGTTCATAATGCCCTCAGTTTTTAATGTACGTAGTGAACACTGATGTTATGTGCCTTTTTCTAATGTCTTGGAATAATTGTTCAATAAAGTTGAAAGACAAGAACAAAAAAAGAAAAACGTAATTAGCTTCGATGCTAACCTCCAGCTAGCTTTGATGCTAACCTCCAGCTAGAACCGTAGAAGATATCGTCAGCCCGACAACAGAGGACAGTAAGCCGGATATCGTACTCTGTGGTCGGGGAGGGAGCACAGTTACACCCCTGGAGACAAGATGAGAGACATTCCTTATCAATGGTCAATACAATGGTGACAAGAACCTGTAAACCAAACATCTGTGGGGTAAGTTACTCTGTTTACATGGTCAGTGCTCATCATCCTCTGTTGCCTAGTGGGTTATATTTAAGAAAATTGTAAGTTACTCAAGTAGTACAAATAAGTTTTAGGTTCTTGTACTAATTATTGATATTGTACTACTTCTTTTCAAGTACTATTTGGAGGCACATATTGTACTCTGTCTCCTCTACATTAACTTTACAACATATTAATCTACTGAGGAATTTTGATGCATAATCAGTGGTGTAAAGTACTTTTACTCCACTACAATTCAGAGGTACATGGTGTACTTTTACTCCACTACACGTATTTAATAGTTACTTCACAGATCTGGATGAATGATGTGAAATATAATCAAGTGTAAATCAGACTTTAGTTCCACCTGGAGTAAATCCACCAGCTACCCTGCAGTCTACAAAGTACTTCAGACTAGCTGCACCTTCACCAGCTTTGAGAACACTTTCATGATCAATCATTATAAAACATATCATAGATATTATTCTGAAATGGACCAATCTGCACAACGACTACTTTCACTGTCTTTCACTATATTTAGATGAGAATACTTTTCTACTTTCACTTGAGGAACATTTTGAATGCAGTACTTTCACTGTAACAGAGTATTCCTACACTCTGGTACTTCTACTGTTACTCAAGTACAATATCTGAGTACTTCTACTTTTACTCAAGTACAAGATCTGAGTACTTCTACTTTTACTCAAGTAGGCTTACAAAATCTGAGTACTTCTACTTTTACTCAAGTACAAGATCTGAGTACTTCTATTTTTACTCAAGTACAAGATCTGTGTACTTCTACTTTTACTCAAGATCTGAGTACTTCTACTTTTACTCAAGTACAAGATCTGTGTACTTCTACTTTTACTCAAGATCTGAGTACTTCTACTTTTACTCAAGTACAAGATCTGAGTACTTCTACTTTTACTCAAGTACAAGATATGAGTACTTCTACTTTTACTCAAGTACAAGATCTGTGTACTTCTACTTTTACTCAAGATCTGAGTACTTCTACTTTTACTCAAGTACAAGATCTGTGTACTTCTACTTTTACTCAAGATCTGAGTACTTCTACTTTTACTCAAGTTCAAGATCTGAGTACTTCTTACTACGTACTTTTACTCAAGATCTGAGTACTTCTACTTTTACTCAAGTACAAGATCTGAAATGTTCCATTGTACAGTTAACAGCAGACACAAACATCTAAACTTGGTCATCTTATAAAATCCCATGTGTCATACTCGTGGAAGATCTTTTCCTGTGAGTTGTTGAATACTTTTTTTCAACCTGTTTTTATGTCAGGAAATAACTGATGTTTGGCGTTCCCAAGCCGACCCATAACTTCACTTCTAAAGCCTTTTTATAAATGAAATGGTCAGTTTTCCGTACAGGGTTTAAGAGCTTTTTTTTCGAGGACAGCACTTATTTTCTACATTAAGCTCCATACATTTGCTTAAATATTGATATTAGCTCCATAAATTATACTTTGCCAGGTTATTTGCATAATTTATCCTCATTTCTCATAAAGTGCTCCTAGTCTTTCTTTTGGACGTTTTTCCTCCCTTCCATTTAAATTTGGTTTCTAGTTAAGGGTGGATGAAAGCTCTAACAACTTAGCTTTTTGGAAAACGTGGCGCCAGGTTCATTTTTTGTGGTTATGGGGATATCCTCTAGTGCAGCAGCCCACCGTCATTAAAATCAGTAAATTGGTATATGCCATCAGGGACGAGACAGCCTGTCAACAACCTCGTAAGGCATTTGTACAAGCAGCATTTTACAGTACATATGTATCTTGATATTTAACATGATGTCCTGTTGTAAAACTACTTCGACTTATTTTAACGTAACGTCTTTCGTCACAGACGTACCAATTGTTATCCAGTGGACTTTAAAGTTTGTACAGAATATGAATATGACACCCTCTTAATTGGTTAGTCTATACAATGGTAGAACAAGGCAAACATTCCCAAATAGTTCAATCAATCAAGGTTTATTTACACTGAACAAAAATATAAACGCAACACTTTTGTTTTTGCTCCCATTTTTCATGAGATGAACTCAAAGATCTAAAACATTTTCTATAAACACAACATAACCATTTCTCTCAAATATTGTTCACAAATCTGAAAGAATCTGTGATAGTTAGCACTTCTCCTTTGCCGAGATAATCCATCCCACCTCACAGGTGTGGCATATCAAGATGCTGATTAGACAGCATGATTATTGCACAGGTGTGCCTTAGGCAACCCCACCACCACCATGGGCCACTCGACTCACAACATTGACATCAGAAAACCGCTCACCCACACGAAGCCACACACGCCGTCTGCCATCTGCCCTGAACAGTGAAAACCGGGATTCATCCGTGAAGAGAACACCTCTCCAACGTGCCAGACGCCATCGAATGTGAGCATTTGCCCACTCAAGTCGGTTACAACGACGAACCGGAGTCAGGTCGAGACCCCGATGAGGACGACGAGCATGCAGATGAGCTTCCCAGAGACGGTTTCTGACAGTTTGTGCAGAAATTCTTTGGTTATGAAACCGATTGTTGCAGCAGCTGTCCGAGTGGCTGGTCTCAGACGATCTTGGAGGCGAACATGCTGGATGTGGAGGTCCTGGGCTGGTGTGGTTACACGTGGTCTGCGGTTGTGAGGCCGGTTGGATGTACTGCCAAATTCTCTGAAACGCCTTTGGAGACGGCTTATGGTAGAGAAATGAACATTCAATTCACGGGCAACAGCTCTGGTGGACATTCCTGCTGTCAGCATGCCAATTGCACGCTCCCTCAAAACTTGCGACATCTGTGGCATTGTGCTGTGTGATATTGTGGCCAGCCTAAGGCACACCTGTGCAATAATCATGCTGTCTAATCAGCATCTTGATATGCCACACCTGTGAGGTGGGATGGATTATCTCGGCAAAGGAGAAGTGCTCACGATCACAGATTCTTTCAGATTTGTGAACAATATTTGAGAGAAATGGTTATTTTGTGTTTATAGAAAATGTTTTAGATCTTTGAGTTCATCTCATGAGAAATGGGAGCAAAAACAAAAGTGTTGCGTTTACATTTTTGTTCAATGTATATAACCCAATATCACACATTTTGTCTCAGTGGACTTTACAGTTTGTACAGATTATGAATACGATCCCCCTCTGTCCTTGGACCCTCACATCGGACAAGGAAAGACCCCCAAAGAAACCCAACAGTTAATGGGGAAACATGGAAGAAACCTCGGGGAGATCAACAGAGGACTGACAGACGTACAATAGATGTCGTGTGTAAATGAAAAAGATAATACATTTACAACATATGCTTGAGAATGCATGTGTCTATAAATAAGAACAAGATGAATCCAGGAGGATGTCAACAATCCTGTGAGAGCCATCATCAAACAACAATCTGTTCCTAAACCTTAACCAGTAGTTTTGTTGCATAAATTAACTGTTTCAAAATTGTTTAAAAGTGAGGAAAGTTATTTTAAATGGGTTGTGTGAAGGAAGGAACAAACAACTAGTTTGCTTAGCATCGATTTAAAGGTCAGGTATCTCGAGTATAAAATGTGTTTTGTGTCTTCATTTTTAAGACAAAAATAAGCAATAATCACACTTTAGAAAAAGGGTTTATTTCTTAATGTCTCGAGAAGCTTAATCCATAGGGACTTGGTCTCAAGATAGAATTCCTAATACTAAACATTTGACAGTGTCTTTGCAACCAAAGGGAAACTACCATAATATTTGAATTAAAATGTTGCTGGATCCACATAGGGGCATGGACGTGCATACAAAAACAAAAATACAGAAATATCTTATATTAAAGGTAGGCTAGGTAAGAATGGAGAAACCAGCTCGAGTGCGCTAGAATTTGAAAATACACACACACACACACGAACACGCACGTGACCAATGAGAGCACGAGATAAGTTTGTGCACAGATGGAAGGCTGACAGGCAGGTAGGCCATCCAGTTACTTTAGCCGGCTCAGATGATTGGTCGTGCTTTTTACAGAACTACGGCTTCCACAGATGATATTTTTATGTATTTGCTGTCAAAGCATTTCATGTGTTCATTGCTATCGGGATGTTAAGAGCATTCCATGGAATACAACAAGTGTTTCTGAAGTGAATTACCTACCCCACCTTTAAGGAACCAAAGCTGTTCCTAATGTGTCACAAAGTGAGTGTTTATGTAGGACACACAATGCTCATTGTAAGAAGCTGACTGGGAAACTGTATAGGAACTCAAACTTTTTGTAATTTCTAATTGAATAAATCATGATGTTTTCGGGGTCTACGGCTCCTGAGTGCCCTTTAAACACAATCACTCGCCTTTTATTGGTCGTGAGCCTCACCTCCTCTCGCCTCTTTTACCTTTTCTCTCCGTTTGTTTGTCCCCTGAAGACTCAGCAGCTGCTCTCCATTTGTTACCGACAGCCAATCAGTGTGCTCTTTAACTCGGGGTGTCAGAGGCTTGGCAAAGAGAGAGGGATGGGAACGAGAGAGAGAGGTTGTGAATGGGTCTGCAGGGTTTGACGTCAGACTCTTTCCTCTGGTCGATAATGTGTGTGTGTGTGTGTGTGTGTGTGTGTGTGTGTGTCTGTCTGTCTGGGAATAAGTGTGATGCATCACTTTTGTGAAATGTGAGATGTGGCACCAGTCTCTCCAAGGCATTTATAGCACACACATAAACAAATTCTTTCCCCACCACATTTGTCACCGTTCCCTGAAATGACGGAAACACTGAAATGACGGAAACACTGAAATCACCCATTTTTTTTTATTTTTTTACAAACCTCCACTAAAAGACATTTATTAGCTGTTGTTTTTGTGAGAGAGACAACAGACCTCAAGGTGCTAATAAGTACTTAATTCAACAACAACAAGAAGAGGAGAGGTTTTAAAGTGCTTGTGTCTCCACAGGAGGAGCCTGAGTCACCTGTGAGGAGAATACAGCACACACAATCAGACCACTTTGCCTGTTAATGAAAATCACAATGAAACGGGAGGCATCGTTAGCACATAAAGGGAAATTAAAACAGGAGGGCATGTAAGTCACAATCATGTTTTAGGTCTTCAATGACATCCACTTAAACACAGACAGTGGCAGAACTTCAGTGTTAGTATTATTAGATCTCAGTGCTGCGTTTGACACTGTTGACCACAGCATATTACTAGACCGACTGGAAAATAGGGTTGCCAGAAACTGACCATGATCAAAATCGATTATTCGGCAGCCCTGGCGAATAATAATCGATTATTCGACCGACCGCCCCCCCCCTCCGCAGAAGAAAAAAAATGTTGTTTCTAAAGTGCCTGCCATCACCTTTATTTGGAGATGCGCGATGCGTGCACAATGTATTTATTGCAATGCTGATAAAAGCCAGAAATCTAGGTGTAGTCATGGACTCTGACCTGAGTTTCAACAGCCACATTAAAACAGTTACTAAATCAGCCTACTATCACCTAAAGAACATATCTAGGATTAAAAGACTAATGTCACAGCAGGATTTGGAAAAACTTGTCCATGCTTTAATCTTCAGTAGACTGGACTACTGTAATGGTGTCTTCACAGGTCTCACTAAAAAATGTATTAGGAAGCTGCAGCTGATTCAGAACGCTGCTGCTCGAGTCCTCACTAACACTAAGAAAGTGGATCACATCACTCCTGTTCTGAAGTCTTTACACTGGCTTCCTGTGTGTCAAAGAATAGATTTCAAAATACTGTCAATCAATCAATCAATCAATGTTTATTTATATAGCCCAATATCACAAATGTTACATTTGTCTCAGTGGACTTCACAGTTTGTACAAAATATCAGTATGACAATACGACACCCTCTGTCCTTAGACCCTCTGTCCTTAGACCCTCTGTCCTTAGACCCTCACATCGTACAAGGAAACACTTCCGAAGAAAACCCACAGTTTAAAGGGAAAAATGGGAGAAACCTCAGGGAGAGCAACAGAGGAGGGATCCCTCTCCCAGGACGGACAGACGTGCAATAGATGCCGTGTGTAAATTGAAAAGATAATACATTTGCAACATAGGTAGTCCAAATGTTTGGAAATGCATATGTGTATAATAGGAAGATGAATCCACGAGGATGTCCATCCAGGACCTATGATCCAGGACCACAGCCAAGACTCAAGATCCAGGGCTCGCGATGCAGGACACAGGACCGCAGGATCATCCATGACTCCGGATCCCAGCGTATATAGACACCAAAAAGAAAGACATTTGGGGAAGCTGGGTTAATCGGAACATGAGAGTACACAGGTACAGACAGAGAGAAGGAAGAAGTAAGATATCCCCCGACAAACTAAGCCTATATCAGCAAAACTAGGGGCTGAATCTAATCAGCCCTAACTATAAGCTTTATCAAAAAGGAAGGTCTTAAGCGCACTCTTAAAAACGGATAGGGTGTCTGCCGCCCGAACACAAACTGGAAGCTGATTCCACAAATGTGGAGCTTGATAAGAAAAGGCTCTGGCTCCCATTGTACTTTCAGAGACTCAAGGAACAACCAACAACGCTGCATTCTTGGAACGCAATGCCCTAGTAGGACAGTAGGGTATAATGAGTTCTTTAAGGTAAGATGGCGCCTGCCCATTAAGGGCTTTGTAGGCGAGAAGAAGCATTTTAAATTCTATCCTGTGTTCTATAGGGAGCCAGTGTAAGGCCGCCAGAACAGGAGTAATGTGGTGCCTTTTCCTAACTCTGGTTAGTACACGAGCTGCAGCATTTTGAATCAGCTGAAGCGACTTGACTGACTTCTTGGTACATCCTGATAATAAAGAGTTACAATAATCCAGCCTTGAAGTAACAAATGCATGGACTAGTTTCTCTGCATCGTTTTGAGGCAAGATATGCCTGATTTTTGCAATGTTACGTAGATGGAAGTAGGCGGTCCTTGAAATTGATTTTATGTGGGCGTTAAAGGATAAATCCTGATCAAATATAACACCAAGATTCCTTACAGTCTCACTGGAGGCCAAATTAATGCCATCCATAGTTAGTATATCTTTAGATAATTTGTTTCGTAGATTCTTCGGGCCAAGTACAATAACTTCAGTTTTGGTCGTGTTTAACATCAAAAAGTTTAAGGTCATCCACGTTTTTAAGTCCTTGAGGCAGTCTTGAATTTTATTTAGATGATTAATTTCATCAGGCTTGATTGATAAATATAGTTGAGTATCATCCGCATAACAATGAAAATTTACAGAATGATTCCTTATAATATTGCCTAACGGAAGCATATATAATGTGAACAAAATAGGTCCGAGCACTGAGCCCTGTGGCACTCCGTGGCTAACTTTGCGTGGAAGATTCATCATTGACACGTACAAACTGAGAGCGTTCAGATAGATAGGACCTAAACCAGCCTAAAGCAGTTCCCTGTATGCCAACTAAGTGCTCTAGTCTTTGCAATAAGATATCATGATCGATAGTATCAAATGCAGCACTGAGATCGAGCAAAACAAGAATAGAGACAAGTCCTTTGTCAGAGGCTATTAGAATGTCATGACTTTGACCAGAGCTGTCTCTGTGCTATGATGTGTTCTAAAGCCAGACTGAAAATCTTCAAATAAATCATTGTTTTTTAAGTAATCACACAACTGTTTTGCGACTGCTTTCTCAAGAATTTTTGAGAGGAACGGAAGATTAGAAATAGGTCTATAATTGGCTAAAACCTCTGGATCGAGGTTGTGCTTTTTAAGAAGCGGTTTTATCACTGCTACTTTGAATGATTGTGGAACATAGCCTGATAATAAAGACATATTCATAATATTTAATAAACAAGTGCTAATTAATGGAAAAACGTCCTTCAACAGCTTAGTTGGAATTGGGTCTAACATACACGTTGATGGTTTAGAAGAGAGAATCATTGAATTTAATTGTTCAAGGTTTATGGCTGAAAAGCATTCTAGTTTACTATCTAGTGTAATATTAGAACTTAAGTTTCCGGGAGCTGTTGATAACACTATACTGGTCAAAGGCAAGAGGTCATTAATTTTGTTTCTAAGAGTAACAATTTTATCATTAAAAAAGCACATAAAATCATTACTACTGAGTGCTATGGGAATAGAAGGCTCAATCGAGCTATGGCTCTCTGTCAGCCTGGCTACAGTGCTGAAAAGAAATCTTGCATTATTCTTATTCTCATCTATTAATGAAGAGTAGTAGGCTGCTCTCGCTTTACGCAGTGCTTTCTTATATTCATTGAGAGTAATATGCCAAATTAAACGAGATTCTTCAAGTTTAGTGGAACGCCATATCCTTTCAAGTTGTCTCGACTTTTGCTTTATTTTGCGGGTTTCGGCATTATGCCATGGAGCTAATCTATGTTGTTTTATTTTCTTCTTTTTCAAAGGATAAGTCAAAAACTTGAGTCAAAGATTGCTGCAACTCCACCTCCTCGGCCCGTGCCTCGGGCAATATGAGTATTGATGTGGCTGGGTGGAGTGGCCTCATTTATGCTGACATATTCTTCATGTCTCAACCAAGTTTCAGTGAGACAGCATATATCAATATTATAATCTGATATTAAATAATTTACCAATATTGCTTTAGATGCTAGAGATCTTATGTTTAAGAGAACACATTTAATCTTCCTGTTTTGTTGCACTGTACAGGGTTCGTCATTGAAAACCTGGAAAAGTCATGGAAATTCAAAATGCAAATTCCAGGCCCTGGAAAAGTTATGGAAAACAATATTTTCCCAAAGTTTTGGAAAAGTCATGGAAATGTAACTAAAGTTGCGTCAAAGTACAGATCTTGTACTTGAGTAAAAGTACCAGAGTGTAGGAATACTCTGTTACAGTAAAAGTCCTGCATTCAAAATGTTCCTCAAGTGAAAGTAGAAAAGTATTCTCATCAAAATATAGTGAAAGACAGTAAAAGTAGTCGTTGTGCAGATTGGTCCATTTCAGAATAATGTATACGTATAGTCCTTGTTGAGTTTATGAACTTAGTTACTTTACACCAGTGGCTATACAGATAGAAAGACTAAGCCTTGCACAGAGGCATGACAATACATTTTCAAAATGCTCAACAGTGCTGCCAGAATTATAAACTGACTGCTACACAATTAAAATAAATGCTTTTATATATTTCTATTAGATGCGACTCTTTAGCGTTTCTGTTATTATTAACGGCTGCTTTAGTTGCTCTGACTGCTAACATCCTGTTAATCCTAATTTTAAAGCCGATATTCCGTGGGGTCGGGGGCTCGGGTTCTTGTCACCTTTTTCATACCTGATGAGTTTGCATCCCTGACTACAGTTGCTTCAGCGTGTAGAAGCTAGTAAGCCTACTATTTGATTTGTTTTAGATAGGCACAACATGTTTCATATGCAGACCTTATTTTCCTGTTCCATGTTAAAAAAAAAAAAATGTTTGAATTTTTTTGATATACTTTATTAATCCCTCGTGGGGAAATTGTTTCTCTGCATTTGACCCATCCTGTGTTAGGAGCAGTGTGCTGCCATTTTGAACAGCGCCCGGGGAGCAGTGTAGGGAACGGTGCCTTGCTCAGGGACACCTCGGTAGCGCTTGGTCTTGCCGGGACTTGAACTGGTGACCTTCCAGTTGCCAAGCCAAGTCCCTATCGACTTCGCCACCACCGGCCAAAATAAAACATTTTCAGTGGTAATTTTTTTTTGGTCATGGAAAATTAGGTAAAGGTAATTGAGAAGTCATGGAAAAGTCATTGAAAATCATTGGTGAAAAAGTGTATGAACCCTGACTTGTAGTAGTTGTTACATTTACTTTTATTAGGTTATTATGTATGACACCTCTATTAGGTTTTACCTTAAGTTGTCCTTGGGCAGACACACACACCGCTAATATTGGGTATTTTATTGGGTTCGATATTCCTATGGATGACTGCCTAGGAGAGAGCGCAGAGAAGCGTGTAAGACTGCGACTCCGCCTCCTGGTCTCAACTCCAGTTTGTCATGGATTAAGTCCACAAAGCCCTGAAATGTTTGCCGAAATGAGATTTGCACCTTCCAAAGTAGGATGAATGCCGTCTCTCTTAATCAGACCAGGTTTTCCCCAGAAGGCTGTCCATTTATTTACGAAGCCCACATTGTTTGCTGGGCACCACCAAGACAACCAGCGCTGAAATGATGACATGCGGCTATACATGTCATCATTGATCAGATTGGGGAGGGGACCAGAGAAGATTACGGTGTCCGACTACACACCGACTCCACATTAAGTTTGGTGCATTCTGATTGGCGTAAACGAACATCATTACCACCGACGTGAATAACAATCCTACTGTATTTACGTTTATTTTTAGCCAGCAGTTTAAGATGCGCCTCAACGTCGCCCGCTCTGGCCCCCGGAATGCATGTGACTGTGGAGGCTTTGGTCTCTAACTTCACGTGTCTCATAATAGAGCTCCCAATAACCAGAGCTGGCTTCTCAGCGGGTGTCTCGCTGAGTGGGGAATATCTGTTAGATACTTGAACGGGTTGGTGGGGACTGGCGGGTTTCGCGTTATGCCCCTTCTGAACAGTCACCCAGTCTCCCTGCTGCTCGGGAGTTGCCGGGGGACGGCTAATAGGAGCTACCTTTTGCCGGTCCGCACTGGCTAACATGGGCTTTACTGTAGCTGAGTTACTTTCTAAGATGCGGAGCCGGGCTTCTATGGCTATGATTCCCGCCTCCACCCTAACAACTATACTACATTTAACACATGTATCGGTACCAGTAAAGGAGGTAGGGGAGTAACCAAACATGAGACAGGAAGAACAGGAAGTAACACCCGAGGGTGGGGAAAGAGTCATGGCTAGCTATCAAGCTAAAGTAGCTACCGTTAGCAAACCCGAAAAGAGTGTAGGCAACTGTGGAGTTGCAGTCGCTAAGAGAAGGAGAGTTGTGAGTGCTTAAGCTGTAGTAACGTGTGATTACAACGTCAGGCAGTTGCCGTGATCAAGAGTTTTAAAACGATCGATTAAGTTAAGATAATAAGCTATCAGCAACAGAACAGGCACACGGGATACCCGGAGATGACAACAGCAACCGGAAGTTACAACATGCTTACCGCAATAGTGGAGCAAGTGCAACAACACAGGACACAGTAAGCGAGCTAATATGTATAAGCAAGCTAATGTGTATTACTAGTTATTGTTATATTTCTTTACTTGCCTGTAAAGCGCTTTGAGCACCAGGAAAAGCTCTATATAAATAACATGTATTGTTGTTATTTTTATTAACAGCAAAAAGGCTTGACGTCTGTCTTGCAGCCTTTTTATTTCACAAAGCTCTTGATAACGACTAAAAGCCTTTCTGATATTCACTCTTCTCCAGCAGCTGTTTTCTGTGTCGTCTCTCTCCTTTTCCAGTTTCTAGTCCGTCAATGTCCTTTTATCGTCTCATTGCCATAAGTACTCAGAGGGGAAAACATGAAGATCAACTCATTTAGGAGATTTCTACTTGTTATTACAAGTCAGAAGCTTTAAAAATGGTTTTAAATCCTTTTATTTCAAGGTCAAATAGTTACCTAGCATTGCTTTCATACATCCACACTGTTAGCCCTTAAAACACAATGTCTCCTCGTGTTGAGTCATGCTTTGAAATGACAAAAAGAACTGGCTTTCCCTCAGCGTTGAACAGTGTCAGACTTTACCAAACCTTTTCTCCAGTCCCCTCTCTTGTCTCTAAAATGATTTTCAAGCCCCCTCT
>CADEHL010001255.1:549578-639576 GCA_902827135.1 Harpagifer antarcticus | reverse complement strand
CTCCAGTCCCCTCTCTGTCTCTAAAATGATTTCAGCCCCCTCTTCTCCATGCAACACTATAAACAATATGGAGGTGTGTGGCGCAGTGGGTTGTGCGTAGGTGTTTGGATCAGGGGGTTCAAAGCCCTCTGCAGTCAGCATGTCGGTGTGTCCCTGAGACACTTCACCCCAAATTGCTCCTGTGGGGATTGTCCACAGTATTGAGTATGTAAGTCGCTTTGGATAACAGCGTCTAACAAGTGACATGTAATGTTATAAACACACATAAACCTTGCAAACGGCAACACAATTTTCAAACTAAACTAGCGAGTGAGCCGAAGTGGAAGCATTAAAAGTGACACGACAACAGCATCTTAATTATAACCGTGAAACACGTCATGATTTATTTACCCTTTGCAATAATTACACGTCCATTCCCGCCCCCACTTCGTTAACAACTGATTAAACCAGAGGTAACTTTATCTGAAGTTAACTTCCAAGCACCTGAACAAGACGTCTCGTGATCTTTCTACAGACAATGTTCTCTCTTGTTCCCCGCCTACACACGTGTCTCTATTCTCGGAAATTCTTTATTAAAGTTGTCACAACACATGAAACAGCAACTGGGCTTTATTGCAGTTATGAAGCAATGGTGCGTGATATTCCTTCTGTGTTATGTCACACTGGCCTCAGGCAGAGCAATGAGGCCGAGGGAAAGAAGACATGTACAAAGAAGTTGTCAGAAGGGATTATAAAGAGAGGCGAACATTTCATTATTTTATTCTGGGATCGTGAACCTCTGCATCTTAACGTATTAGCTTCTATTCCCATTTACAGTATATTTATACTTTGGTGGGAGAAGTACTCAGATCTTGTAAAAGTAGAAGTACTCAGATCTTGTACTTGAGTAAAAGTAGAAGTACTCGATCTTGTACTTGAGTAAAAGTAGAAGTACTCAGATTTTACTTGAGTAAAAGTAGAAGTACTCAGATCTTTAGTAAAAGTAGAAGTACTCAGATCTTGTACTTGAGTAAAAGTAGAAGTACTCAGATCTTGTACTTGAGTAAAAGTAGAAGTACTCAGTCTTGTACTTGAGTAAAAGTAGAAGTACTCAGGTCTTGTATTGAGTAAAAGTAGAAGTACTCAGATCTGTACTTGAGTAAAAGTAGAAGTACTCAGATCTTGTACTTGAGTAAAAGTAGAAGTACTCAGATCTTGTACTTGAGTAAAGTAGAAGTACTCAGATTGTACTTGAGTAAAAGTAGAAGTACTCAGATATTGTACTTGAGTAAAAGTAGAAGTACTCAGATCTTGTACTTGAGTAAGTAGAAGTACTCAGATCTAGTACTTGAGTAAAAGTAGAAGTACTCAGATCTAGTACTTGAGTAAAAGTAGAAGTACTCAGATCTTGTACTTGAGTAAAGTAGAAGTACTCAGTCTTGTATTGAGTAAAAGTAGAAGTACTCAGATATTGTACTTGAGTAAAAGTAGAAGTACTCAGATCTTGTACTTGAGTAAAAGTAGAAGTACTCAGATCTTGTACTTAGTAAAAGTAGAAGTACTCAGTCTTGTATTGAGTAAAAAGTAGAAGTACTCAGATCTTGTACTTGAGTAAAGTAGAAGTACTCAGATCTTGTACTTGAGTAAAAGTAGAAGTACTCAGATCTTGTACTTGAGTAAATGTACTCAGATCTTGTACTTGAGTAAAGTGGAAGTACTCAGATCTTGTACTTGAGTAAAAGTAGAAGTACCACAGTGTAGCAATACTCTGTTACAAGTAAAAGTCCTGCATTCAAAACGTTACTCAAGTAAAAGTATAAAAGTATTCTCATCAAAATATAGTGAAAGACAGTAAAAGTAGTCGTTGTGCAGATTGGTCCATTTCAGAATAATATATATGATATGTTTTATAATGATTGATCATGAAAGTGTTCTCAAAGCTGGTGAAGGTGCAGCTAGTTTGAATGGCTTTGTAGACTGCAGGGTAGCTGGTGGATTTACTCCAGGTGGAACTAAAGTCTGATTTAACACTTGATTATATTTCACATCATTCATCCGCATCTGTAAAGTAACTAAAGGTATTAAATACATGTAGTGGAGTAAAAGTACACCATGTACCTCTGAACTGTAGTGGAGTAGAAATAGTAGCATAAAATGGAAATACTCAAGTAGAATACAAGTACCTCAAAATTGTACTGAAGTACAGTACTTGAGTAAATACTTAGTTACTTCCCACCTTTGTTAGGTTTGTTAGGAATATAAAAAACACACTCTTGCTGTTGAAATCTTCACGGTCCCAGGCTTTGATGTTGCTGCTTTTGAGAAAGACCTCCCCTTCTTAAAGTCACAGAGCACATGTCGTGTGGTTGAGGGAATATTTGTTGTTTACCTCCTCCTGAACGACAGAAATAAACCCTTCCCTCCCTCCTCTGCTCCTCAGGAACCAGGCTCTCTGCTGCAACACATCTCAAAACAGCGAGTAGGCTTGTAAAGGAGCAGAGGGCTGAATAGGAGGCTTCTGAAATAAACCATATATTGCATTACTATTCAACCTTTACAGAGGAGAAAGAGAGGAGATGGGAGAGGAGTAGAGGATGAACCCTGTGGTGTAAAAGAGGATGAGGGGCTTTTCAGTGTATCTGCAGGAATAAAGCTAAGCCCCAGTTTGAGCTCTTTGGCTTCATGGTGTCCTTACAGGGAATTCATCCTCAGGTAGCAAGAGGAAAAAGGGAACCCGCAGTAAACGTATCAGCAAATCAGAAACTGTGAAAAAACAGATCCTTTGGCTGAATAACTCAAACAGCGTTCAGATGTTAAAAGAGTAACTTGTGCATCACTCTCTGAGTACTTGGGTCTCTTAAGGGACTTATAAAAAGGAAATACAATTAAAAAAGCGCATAGAAATTAAATGTTCTAGTGTACTAAACAAATGCACATGCTTTAAGCCCGCGTCACACCGTCCCGAAAGTGACACCAGATGACGCACGATAAAGGAAATGTTCAAATTCGGCTCTGATCGTAGCAACATCGGGCCATTCGTGAGGGCATCTTAAGCCATCGTATGACCGCCGGTGGAGTTTCTCAGGCTCCGGCAGCAACTTCGTGAGCGGTGGCAAAATCTTTGGCATGCCAAGAAATTGCAGAAAGACCTTGCGAACGTTCATTTTCGTGTTGAATTCGTGTGTCCATTTTGCCCTTCGTAAGGCCATCGTGAGGGCATCTTGTTATCATCGTGTCATCTCCGTCTTTACTTCATGTGATCATCGGTGCCATCGGGCATTTTTCGCCTCACAAAGACAATACAAAGGAAACAAGAAGCTGCCCGATCATCTTAGAAAGGCAACACGACTACGTGAAGCCCTCGCGATGCCGTCGTGTTCTGTGAAACTGAAAAGGAGATTACATTGTTGATGTTACTTTCGTTGCAGTTGTATGTCTTAAATGTTATTTAGGTTAACTTCCTGTTTTATTTAGATGCTTTTATTTTGAAGGCGAGTTTACGCTGTTGACAGGAAGTTGTTGTTGCTATGGAAACAACATGACGGAATGTGTGGTTCGGGCGCCATCGTGTGGCCTTCTGTAGTCATCGTACTTGCTTCGGCTGTTGCTTGGCTGTTGACCAAGTTCGGGGCCATCTTCGTGCGAAATTCACAATTCCATATTCGTTTGTCCATCTGGTGTCAATTTCGGGACAGTGTGACACGGGCTAAAAAGCCACTCTAACGTCTGTCCATCTGTCTTTCTGTCAGTCAGTCAGTCTTTTAATCAATTACCACTGGCATGTATAAGTTATGTGTTGTCTTCTGGATGGATTACCTCACTTTTGTACAGATATTCACATAGCTGCTGATCCCTGACATGTCTATAGACAGTTTGACCTAAAAAGCCTAAACATATTTCTATATATACATTGGCTCTTGTAGAGTATTCACATCATTAGTCAATATCTGTAACGTAACTAAAGGTATTACATAATTGTAATTCATAAAGCTGGCAATGTCCTTGATCTCATATTCTCAAGGAATTGCACTATTCTAACCTCTCTGTTAACCCGCTCCACACATCCGATCACTTCTTCCTTTCATTTCTCTACCCCTTTCCAGACATAACAAAATAATCTCTTCTCATCCTGCATCTGTCCGCCGTAACCTTCGTTCCCTCTCCCCCTCTACCTTTGCCTCATCGGTGCTCTCAGCCCTCCCTTCCTCTGATTCGTTTCAACTCCTGCCTCCAAACTCTGCTGCAGAAACTCTCCTCTCTACTCTCTCATCCTCCCTGGACTCTCTGTCCTCTCACATCTCGGCAGGCTCGTCAGTCCCCCCTGCTCCCTGGCTAAATGACGCACTGCGTGCTAATAGAACCGTCCTTCGGGCAGCAGAGCGGAAATGGTGGAAATCCAAACACCGTGACGACCTCCTAACCTATCAGGCTCTCCTCTCCTCTTTCTCTGCCTCCATCTCTCAGGCAAAGAGCACTTTCTTTCAAGATAAGATCCAATCTTCCTATTCCAATCCCAAAAAACTATTTTCCATCTTCTCCACCCTCTTGGACCCTCCCAAAGCCCCTCCCCCCTCCTCACTTCTGTCAAGCGACTTGTTAACCACTTCGAAAAAAAGGTTGATGATATTCGCTCTTCTTTTTCTGACTCACCTTTACTGACCGCTGGGTCACCAGACCCTCCTTTCAACCACTCACTAACCTTTTCCCCTCTCTCTCCAAGTGAGGTTCTTACCCTCATTACCTCTGCCCGCCCTACCACCTGTCCTCTGGACCCCATCCCTTCAAACCTCCTTCAGACTATCGCTCCTGAAATTCTACCGTTTCTCACCCATTTCATCAACACTTCTCTAACTTCTGGTCACTTTCCAAACAGTCTCAAGGAGGCGAGAGTAAACCCTCTCCTAAAGAAACCCACTCTCAACCCGTCCGATGTTATAAACTACAGGCCTGTCTCTCTCCTCCCGTTCCTGTCTAAAACACTTGAACGCGCTGTCTTTAAACAACTCTCCTGTTATCTCCACCAGAACAACCTCCTGGATCCGCACCAGTCTGGGTTCAAGGCAGGTCACTCCACAGAAACGGCCCTCCTTGCTGTCACTGAGGAACTGCACACTGCTAAAGCTGCATCCCTCTCCTCTGTCATCATCATGTTGGACCTGTCAGCTGCATTCGACACGGTGAACCATCAGATCCTCCTTCGCATTCTCCAAGAACTTGGAGTTTCAGGCTCTGCACTCTCCCTCCTCGCCTCATACCTCAAAGACCGTACCTACAGGGTAACTTGGAGAGGGTCTGAGTCTGACCCTTGTCAATTAACTACAGGGGTCCCTCAGGGCTCTGTTCTTGGTCCCCTCCTTTTCTCTCTGTACACAAACTCGCTCGGATCGGTCATTAGCCCGCATGGTTTTCTTACCACTGCTATGCTGACGACACCCAATTGATTCTGTCCTTCCCCGCTCAGAGACCCAGGTCGTCGCATGCATCTCTGCTTGTCTAGCTGACATCTCTCAGTGGATGTCTGCTCATCACCTCAAGCTCAACCTTGACAAGACTGAACTGCTTTTCCTTCCGGGAAAAGATTGTCCTACTCTTGACCTGACGATCAACATCGGCACCTCTGTTGTTTCCCCGACTCTGACCGCAAGGAATCTGGGTGTGACCCTGGATAAACAACCTCTCCTTCACTGCAAACATCGCTGCTACAACTCGTTGCTGCAGATATACGCTGTACAACATCAGGAAGATTCGTCCCCAGCTGACCCAGAAAGCCACCGAGGTTCTGGTCCAGGCTCTCGTCATCTCACGCCTAGACTATTGCAACTCCTCCTGGCTGGTCTACCTGCATGTGCCATCCGACCTCTTCAGCTCATCCAGAATGCAGCGGCTCGTCTGGTCTTCAACCTTCCAAAATTTTCCCACACCACTCCGCTCCTTCGCTCCCTTCACTGGCTCCCGGTAACTGCTAGAATCCACTTCAAGACACTAGTACTTGCATACCATGCTGCGAATGGATCTGGCCCTTCCTACATCCAGGACATGGTTAAACTGTACACCCCAGCACGTGCACTCCGCTCGGCATCAGCCAAACGACTCGCTGCACCCTCGCTGCGAGGTGGACCCAAGTTCCCATCAGCAAAAACACGTGGGTTTGCTATCCTGGCTCCAAGATGGTGGAATGAGCTCCCCATTGACATCAGGACGGCAGAAAGCCTGCACATTCCGGCGCAGACTGAAAACTCATCTCTTTAAATTCCACTTCGAGCGATAGAATTACTATCAAAGCACTTATATACTAACATAGGACTGGCTTATCTATAGCAGCTGACAAAGCACTTATATACTAACATAGGACTGGCCTATCTATAGCCAGCTGAGTAGCACTTGAAATGTGTGGCTCTATGATACCTGTTGTACTTATATGATTCTGTTTTTCTTCTGGGCTGTGTCTTCCTGGTCGTATGTACTTATTGTAAGTCGCTTTGGACAAAAGCGTCTGCTAAATGCAAGTAATGTAATGTAATGTAATTGTAGTGAGTAGTAGAAGTACAAAGTAGCATTACATGGAAATAAAGTACAAGTACCTCAAATTGTACTTGAGGACAATTCCGTAGTTACCTCCCTCTTCTGTGACACTCTGAAATCTTCACGGTCCTGGTCTTTGATGTTGCTGTTTTTTGAGAGAGACCTCCGCTTCTTAAAGTCAAAAAGCGTTTACAGCATTGATGTCGCTGTTCTTCTGCACAATTCAGATGTTAAAAGGTAACTTGTGCATCACTCTCTGAGTACTTGGGTCTTTTAAAGGACTTATGCAAGGAAATGCATTTGTTCTAGTACACTAAACAAATGCAAATGGTTTTAAAGCCACTAACGTCTGTCCATCTGTCTTTCTGTCAGTCAGTCAGTCATTTAATCCATTGCCACTGGCATGTATAAATTATTAGTTGGATTACCTCACTTTTGTACAGATATTCATAGCTGCTGATCCCCTGGCTTTTCTATAGCACCAACTGTTGATCTAAAAAAACTCTATATTAATTGGCTCTTACGCAGCGTCCACATGGCGGCGTGCGTTGAAGCTTGCCGGTGGGCGTGTCTGAAACTCGACCAACAACCAATCACATGAATCTCCCGCCCCGGACACACAAGCACGCGGTTTGATTGGCTATAGCTTGTACTGGCATATGATTTGATTGGCTGACGCTTCCGTCGAAGCTTCAAAAGTTGAACATTGCTCAACTTTTGAAGCGAGCAAAGCGAAGCGACGCTCCCACAATGCAGTTCGGCAAGTCGTTACGTCACCCCATTCAAAGTGAATGGGCAGAAGCGTTGCTTCAACGCGCGCCGCCGTGTGGACGGGCCGTCAGGGAATATTTTGCTACGGTAAGGTACGTTTATTTATAAAGCACATTTTCAGACACAGAGGCAATTCAAAGGTTATTAAACCAAGTTGCAAGTTAAACGTGGACTCGTTACTAGTTCAAAATTTTACGCGGTTTATGACCAAAATACTAACGTACAATGTCCCCTCAACCTCGATTGTACTTTGTTTTTAGCTGTGTTTAACTGTAGTTTGTCTTTGGGTATAATTAAGATGGTTAAGTGTTCCCTGAACTTGATTGTATGATTGTGTGCTCGTCCTGTGAGGTTATATCTAGCCTGGGTGTGAACATAAAGTCTTGACCGTTGTTATATTTGACCAATCTGGTATCTAATAAATGGTCTTTGGTATAAACAACATTTTAGGGAGAATTGCACAAGTATTTTTTTGTGGTTTTTGGCTGTTTGTCAACCGAATAATCTCAGTTGTTCCACCTTGTAATGTCAGCATAACTGCACTCTTTGATCAGTACATGTTACTACGTCCATCTGGTTATTGATCCTCCTCTGGATCCCAGAACTCCCACTGCACAAATCTCTTGAATCATTTATCATCAGAGCTTTCCTTTTCTCAGCCGCTCAGGTCCTGCTCTCCGGCCTCCGCCTCCTGTTGTGAGATTACACTGCATTAATCAATCATACACACAACGTCAGATAAATGCTAATACATACAAAAGATCCTTGTGATTGGATAACAAGTGCTATCTCCAAAGGCGTGGTCGAGAATATCCATTTTGTTGTTGGACTGAAATATAATAAGCTTGTTTTAACGAAATAAAGAAACTTCAATCTCTTTTAGCTTTCATTAGAGATGGTGGGTTTAACTTGATGTACCATACATTATCGTTATTGCAGTTTCACTTAAACTCCTGGAGCCCTTTTGAGAGAGTTATAAGGATCTAAATGCATTGTGGTTTGTAATCAAACAACTGTGGTGTTACATAAGTTGCTTTCTGATGTTCAATGCATTATCGTTATTGCATTGTGTTGTGTCTCGTCAAATGTGTTGGTTATGTTTATGTATTATGTCTGTCATTTTCATGTTTAGATCCTTCATCTCTAGTCAGTCTCTGGCTGCATCTCAGGTCGGTTAAATGGATTCCTTGCGTCCCTCACTTGCGTCGTTTCCCTGCGACTTGTCCAGGGAAGCATGGAGAGACGCAAGGAAACCTCGAGAAGCAGGGAAATGAGTTTTAGGAGCAATGGGACGTCGTTTCCTCGGAGCGTCACGTGAAGCGACGTCCGTTTGTGACAGCTGATCGTCTGACAGCAGCCAGATCAGTGCATGCGCTGCATCGTCCAATCAGTGAGCGATACACAGTAAGGGGGCGGGGCGAGTGTCGAAGGATTTCACCGGAGGATGGTCTGGTAGTTCCTCGATTATCGCTCCTCCGTTATCGCTCCTTGCTCCTCGGTCCTCCGGTACAAATCAACTTCCGGTGAGACCGAGCCCGAGGAGCGAGGAAATGAAAAATAACCGAAGTGAGACGCACCCTTGTGTTTATTGTCATGTCTCGTTTTCCATTTCCTGTTTTATTTTGCACTTGTCTTTCATTTCAGGCCCTGTTTCCCCCCCCCTGTGTGTTTTCCCGCCTTCATCAGTGTCTGCCCCGCCCCTGATTGCTTCCACCTGTTCCCACTCACCTCATGTTTAAATAGTCCTGTCTCTCCCTGTCCTGTGTCAGTTCGTCTGTTTTTTCCCGAATCGTCGTGCCAAGCCTCAGCTCAGAAAAGATCGCTTTCTCTCATGTCAGGTTTTGTTAATTTTGTAGGCTTACATTTCTTTCTTAAGTTCTCTTTTGTTATGCATAGTTTTCCTTGTGAGCGCTTTTGTTAATTCCAGTACCTACTTTGTTAAAAGGAATTTCCGGATCTTCACCTGCAAAAATCCTCAAAAAACTTCAATACATCCAGAACTCCGCCGCCCGTCTACTCACCCACACCCGAATCCGTGAACACATTACACCCATCCTCATCCAGCTCCACTGGCTCCCCATCCCCAGAGAATTCAGTACAAGATCCTCCTGATGACATACAAAGCCCTCCATGACCTGGCCCCATCCTACCTGACTGACCTCTTCCACAGACACACTCCCACTCGCTCCCTCCGCTCTGCTGCTGCCAACCTCCTGTCCCTCCCCACCCGGACCAACCTCAAGTCCTGGGGCGACAGAGCCTTCTCCTTTGCTGCACCCACCCTCTGGAACTCACTACCCCAATCCATCAGAGATTCTTCCTCCCTCACAGCATTCAAAACATCACTCAAAACCCACCTGTTCAACACTGCATTCAACACTGACCCCTCCTCCCCCCTATTTTCTGTTCTGTTTATATCTTTTTTTCTCTCTTAATTCTCTCTCAAAGCGTCTTTGAGTTTTATGAAAAGCGCTAAATGTATTATTATTATTATCTTTGTAATTAAAGATACTTTTTTTACATTTAAGACTTTGTCTGGGTCGTGCATTTGGATCCATCAGTTTGTGTTGAGGTCCTGACACATTGTTTTGAACTCCTTAAAAGTAGGACTATTTTGGGAGGGTTGCTAATCTCTAGATTGTGGTTTGGTTTCAAATAGCTAGGATGGTGGTGTTACGTATTGCAATACATCAATACTGATTGTGTCACCTTTGTTCTAGTACTGGTTTACATTTGAGTTGAATAAGTCCCGTGGATTTCTTGCTTTTTATGCAAATGTCAGCGCAGTACCTTTACGAACAGTGTGTGAGAACTAGTGTTTTCTTAGCCTTGTTACCTGTATTTGGGTTTGATTACAAGTTGTTTTTATTCTGTATTTTATGAATCTGTCATCCTAAAGGGAAATTCCTTGAGTTAATAGTTACAGCGTAAGCTTGCATAGTGTTTATTATTTTGAGTAATGCACAAGGTTATTGACGGGTCTTATATTAAAGTAGCATACTTCCAGTACAACATAAATCTACATGCCACAGTGATCACGGTCATTCTTTCCTTCCTGTCACTTGCTACCAAAACATGGAGAGTATTAGACCGACATTTCCACCATTTGTTCGGGACATTCAAATCTTTCCAGACAAGTTTTTTGGCCCCAATTTTTTTACGTAAACAGTACACTGATGAGAGCAGCTTTGACTTTACATTTACTCTTAAACGCCCAGATGAACCACCTGTTGTTTATCTGCGAGGTAATCAACACATTTCTGCTCAATATCCTTTTGCAGCACCTTAAATATCACAGGTTCGGAGCTGTTGGAGAACGACTGTGATCTGAGGATGTGAGCTTTCATAAGCTGTTGATCCATTTCTGAAGGCTTTTCCATTCAGCCGTTATTGAGGTGTGATATTTGACCTATGGGGAATATCACTAGAGCAAATCATCAAATGTTTTGAGAATGTACGGAATTCATTTTCTATAATTTTGAGTAGCTGATACTGGGTTACTAATCTCCCCTGTTTGATTGTAGCATCAATGTCTACTTTTATCCTAATTTGCGTTTAAACAATGTGAAACCACGATGTTTTACCTAACCTCAATAAGCCGTTTTCATGCATGATCGTTTCATTAGTTTTCATTTATTATTTAATCTTTGAATCCTGTATTAAATACATTTTGCTTAAAGCATACTTAAGGTGGGGTAGGTAATTCACTTCAGAAACACTTGTTATATTCCATGGAATGCTCTCAACATCCCGATAGCAATGAATGGATTAAATGCTTTGACAATAAATACATAATAAACATCCTCTGTGGAAGCCGTGGTGCTGTAGAAAGCTCGACCAATCATCTGAGCCGGCTAAAGTAACTGGATGGCCTACCTGCCTGTCAGCCTTCCATCTGGGCACAAACTTATCTCGTGCCCTCATTGGTCATGTGCGCGTTCGTGTGTGTTGGAGGAGGGGCTCTGTGAGGAACTCTGAAGGCAGATTGTTTTCTGCTGCATACTTTCAAATTCTAGCGCACTCAAGCTGGTTTCTCCATTCTTACCTTTAAGTACTTTGTCATGATAGATAGATCGATAGATAGAGAGATAGATGGATAGACGGTAGATAGATAGATAGATGATAGATAGATGGATAGATAGATAGATAGAGAGATGGATAGATAGACGGATAGATAGATAGATGGAGAGATAGATGGATAGATAGATAGATAGATGGATAGATAGACGGATAGATCGATAGATAGAGAGATGGATATATAGATGGATAGATGGATAGATAGAGAGATGGATAGATAGAGAGATAGAGAGATAGATGGAGAGATAGATGGATAGATAGATAGATAGATAGATGGAGAGATAGATAGATGGATAGATGGATAGATGGAGAGATAGATGGATAGATAGATGGATAGATAGATAGATAGATGGATAGATAGACGGATAGATCGATAGATAGAGAGATGGATATATAGATGGATAGATCGATAGATAGAGAGATGGATAGATAGACGGATAGATAGACGGATAGATAGATAGATAGAGAGATGGATAGATAGACGGATAGATAGATAGATGGAGAGATAGATGGATAGATAGATAGATAGATAGATAGATAGATGGAGTGATAGATAGATGGATAGATCGATAGATGGAGAGATAGATGGATAGATAGACGGATAGATAGATAGATGGATAGATAGATGGATAGATGGATAGATAGAGAGATGGATAGATAGATGGATAGATAGATAGATCGATAGATAGAGAGATGGATAGATAGATGGATAGATGGATAGATAGAGAGATGGATAGATAGATGGATAGATAGAGAGATAGATAGATGGATAGATAGAGAGATGGATAGATAGATGGATAGATAGATAGATGGATAGATAGAGAGATGGATAGATAGATGGATAGATAGGTAGATAGATAGATAGATAGTTAGATGGATAGTTAGATGGATAGATGGATAGATGGAGAGATAGATGGATAGATAGACGGATAGATATATAGATGGATGATAGATACGGATAGATATATAGATGGATGGATAGATAGACGGATAGATATATAGATGGATGTACTTTATTGATCCCAATTTGGGAAACCATGTAGCAGCGAGTTCTCTGCAGCCAGAGGTGAGCTGTTGAAAAGGGAAAGTAATGTTTTTAGAAGACAGACGTGACAACATCTACCATCTTTAGCTTTTGAGAGGTAGCACATCACAAGCGCTTCATTTCCATATATGGAGACGCATCGTCCGTGCCTAAATGAAAAACAATCAACTATCCATCCCAGAGAGAGAGATCCCTGCGTGGAGCTTTTAATCTGTGATGCAAGCTGATCGTGACAGACAGCCTTTCACACTGGACAGTTTCCTGAAGAGATGCCACCCGGGGGGGCTTTTATAATACATCTCACACTCTCTGAGGGATATATCTTCTTGGCACAGATACTGAAGAGCGCGAAGGAGTAAACACTGGCTGTTTTAAAGAGAGGAGGAAGCTAAAAGATGTCTGTGAGGTAGAATCGCCGGAGGTGCAATGGATGTGAAACTGCAGATTTAATAAATCCAATAATTCTGCCTTAAAATTATGTCTTGTTTTATTTATGGCACGGTGAAAGCATACTTAAAAAGGAAATCAAATCAAATCAAATCAAGTTTTTTTATAGAGCACATTTAAAAACGATGTTTGGTCGAGCCAAAGTGCTGTACATGTAATAAAAACATTTTACTGCAGTGCAATTGTAACAAGAGACAGTCATTTTGCAACAGCAAATATAAAACAATACACAGGTAAATGTCAGAAGTCGTGCTCCTCTCTAGCTAGAAAGCCTGAGAGAAGAAGTGCGTTTTGAGAGAGGATTTAAAAACCCCTAGGGTCTGGGCCGACCTCACATGGAGGGGCAGAGTGTTCCAGAGCCTCGGGCCAGCTGCTGCGAAGGCTCGGTGCCCTCGGGTTTTGAGCCTAGTCTTCGGCACTACCAGCAGCAGCTGGTCCGCAGACCTTAAAGCTCTGGCTGGGGTGTAGCGCTGGAGGAGTTTCAACTATATAGGAAGGAGCCAGCCCATTTAGAGCTTTAAAAACAAATAAAAGGATTTTAAAATCAATTCTGAACCGAACTGGAAGCCAGTGCAGTGAGGCCAGAATTGGGGTGATGTGGTCGCGCTTTTTGTGTCCAGTCAGCAAACGTGCAGCTGCATTTTGGACCAGCTGCAGGCGTTTAATTGACGCGTGGTCCATACCCACATACAGAGCGTTGCAATAGTCCAGCCTTGAGGTAACAAAGGCGTTGATGACCCTTTCCATGTCTTTAAAAGATAAATAGGACTTGGTTTTGGCAATAGTCTTATTTTAAAAAAGCAGGATTTGACTACGCTGCTGACCTGCTTATCGAATTTAAAAGTGTTCGTCAAGGTCACGCCAAGGTTCATGACCGAGGGGAGGATGTTTAGTTGGAGGGAGCCCAGAATATCAACCTGAGAGGCTGGAGGTTGTGGTCCAAAAAAGATGACCTCCGTCTTGCCCTCGTTAAGAGTCAGGAAGTTGTTGCTCAGCCAGGATTTGATCTCCGTTAAGCAGTCCATCAGCTGCTGTAGTGACTGTTTGATGTTTGCTTTGAGCGGGAGATATATCTGGACGTCGTCAGCGTAGCAGTGGAAGGGAATATTGTGTTTTGTTAGAATAGAACCTAGGGGCAGTATGTACAGTAGGAACAGGATGGGGCCCAGAATCGAGCCTTGGGGGACCCCACAGGTAAGAGGGGCTTTGGCAGAGGAGAAGGCACCTAGCTGCACTGAAAAGCTACGGTCCTTAAGGTAGGACCTGAACCATGCGAGGGCAGAGCCTGTGATGCCAGCGGACTGTTCAAGCCGTGACAGCAGGATGCCATGGTCCATGGTGTCGAAGGCGCTGTCAGGTCCAACAGCACCAAGACAGCTGGGCTACCTGAGTCGGCGGCTAGGAGCAGATCGTTAAAAACTCTTAAAAGGGCTGTTTCAGTGCTGTGCATGGGTTTGAAGCCAGACTGAAACTTTTCATGGATGCCATGAAGGATAAAAAACTGCAGCTGGGAGTAGACTACGCGCTCCAGGGCTTTTGATAAAAACGGTAGCTGGGAGATGGGCCTAAAATTTGCGAGAGTGGAGGGGTCGAGACTTTCTTTTTTAGTAGTGGCGTAACCACGGCATGTTTAAGAGAAGTGTTTAAAAGTAATAAAATACTTGCTCCAACTGAATGAAAACCTCTTTGAGAAGGCGTGAGGGAATGCTGTCAGAGGAGCAGCTTGTCGGTCGCAGGTGCTCCACTATGTCCGAGAGAGAAAGAGGGAAATAGGCTCAAAGTGGTCGAGGACAGCAGGGCACAGAGAGGGAGCAGGATCGGGGGTAGCACTAGTGTGAGCTAGCCTAAGAGCAGATATTTTTCCAATAAAAAATTTAAGAAACTTATCGCAGAGAGCAGGCGATGGCACAACAGAAGAAACATCACGGGGATTAATATGGAGTTGAGGACATTAAAAGAACCTGAGGTTTGTGGCTGTTTTTAGAGATGAACAGAGAAATGTGCTCTGTTTTGGCTGCTTTGACTGCCGTCTGGTAGTCAGAGAGGGTAGCACGAAGGATTTCCAGGGAGACATGGAGTTTATCCTTTTTCCCTTTCTCTCAGCACGCCTGCAAGCGCGTCTGAGAGCACGAGTACAGTCATTGAGCCACGGTTCTGATAGAACTTGTTGCGTCTAAGCGTAAAAGGAGCAACAGAATCCAGTATTGGTGTGCATGTCAAGTCAAACATAGAGAGAAGCTCATCAGCATTAAAAGCACAGTCCACATCTAATTTACAGATAGGAGAAGCATTAAAAACATCAGAGAACTGTGAGGCAGTCAAGGGGTTAATCGAACGCAGACGACGCGCAGGGGCACGTGATTCGACTCCTGCGGAAGGGATGGAGGTTGTAAACAGAACCGGTAAATGGTCTGAGATACGCGTTGCTGCACATATTTCATCCACAGATACAGACAGTCCAAACGACAATACCAAGTCCAAAGTGTGTCCTTTTTCGTGTGTTGGGCCAGCCACGGACTGAACAAGACCAAAAGAATCAAGGAGATTTAAAAGTCCCTAACCAGAGGTTTGGACTCACAACACACATGGACATTGAAATCTCCGGAGATCAAAACACGATCATAATTCACCATGATCCCGGACAGAAAGTCAGAAAAGTCATTTATGAAATCCTTATTCTGCTTTGGCGGATGATACACGACTGCGCAGAGTATAGGCGAGGCCGGATTCAGTTCAACTGCAACTCAAAGCTAGCATAGCTAGTGACATGGTGTAGCAATCGGCACTGGAGGCTAGCTCTAAAACACCGAAGCTATGCCCCCGCCATGGCCGGTGGCACGGGGGGAGCTGAAGAATGTACAGTCAGGAGGAAGAAGATCAAAGAATGATGTGTACTCGCCAGCGTGTGCCCAGGTCTCCGTCAGGAACATGAAATCCAGTTCACGGGAGGTGAAGAAGTCGTTCAGCAGGAACGTTTTGTTAGCTATCGATTAAACGCCTGCAGCTGGTCCAAAATGCAGCTGCACGTTTGCTGACTGGACACAAAAAGCGCGACCACATCATTTTTTGATAGCTAACGTTTTGTTAGCTATCAATTAAACGCCTGCAGCTGGTCCAAAATGCAGCTGCACGTTTGCTGACTGGACACAAAAAGCGCGACCACATCACCCCAATTCTGGCCTCACTACACTGGCTTCCAGTTCAGTTCAGAATTGATTTTAAAATCCTTTTATTTGTTTTTAAAGCTCTAAATGGGCTGGCTCCTTCCTATATAGTTGAACTCCTCCAGCGCTACACCCCAGCCAGAGCTTTAAGGTCTGCTGACCAGCTGCTGCTGGTAGTGCCGAAGACTAGGCTCAAAACCCGAGGGCACCGAGCCTTCGCAGCAGCTGGCCCGAGGCTCTGGAACACTCTGCCCCTCCATGTGAGGTCGGCCCAGACCCTAGGGGTTTTTAAATCCTCTCTCAAAACACACTTCTTCTCTCAGGCTTTCTAGCTAGAGAGGAGCACGACTTCTGACATTTCCCTGTGTATTGTTTTTATATTTGCTGTTGCAAAATGACTGTCTCTTGTTACAATTGCACTGCAGTAAAATGTTTTTATTACATGTACAGCACTTTGGCTCGACCAAACATCGTTTTTAAATGTGCTCTATAAATAAAACTTGATTTGATTTGATTTGATCGACCTAGCATTTAGCAAAGCCAGACGTAGTTTTTGCTCCGGGCTTGCCGACGGTGTAGTTCGTCTCAGCTGACGAAGATGTCCGTGTTGAACGCCGCGCGGGCCGGGAGCAGTCAGGCGGGCAGGAGTAGCTGCCAGTCGGACAGGAGTAGCTGCCAGTCGGGCAGGAGTAGCTGCCAGCGGGTCCAGCAGGGTCCGTAGCTCCGGAAAGACAGGGCGAATCCACCGATCCCTCACATGACGTGCAGCGGGAGGGCCATGACATCCGAGGCGTGGATAGGTCCCGGAAGAAGCCGTCAGGTAAGCCTTAAGGTGGACCAGTGCACCACCACGCTTTCCCCGTCGTCTGAAGCGCTTTCGGCGAGGCAGGATGCAGGGCAACCGGCGCAGGTAGGTGGGTATATCCAACAGAAGAGGGGGGGGGGACGATTTTTGGTTGCCAGATGTGGTTTTAGGCAGCAGTATCAACTCCAGTGAGGGTCTGAGGTGGAGGAGGGCTTGGCGATCATAGACGAGCAGAGCAGAGACATTCTGACAAATAAAAAACAAAACAGGAAAGCTATAGGTAGACAGCTGAGCGAGCGGCGAGCCGACACAGGCGCCATCTTGAATCACGTCAATCACGTCACGTTGTCACGTCCCTGTCGTAACATCATGTCGAATGCATATACTGTTAGAGCTGGTTTAAGATTACCCTGAGTTTTTACTTTACATTGCATTTAGCTGACGCTTTTGTCCAAAGCGACTTACAATAAGTGCATTCGACCAGGAAGACACAGGCCAGAAGAAAACAGAATCATAAATTACATCAGGTTTCATAGAGCCAACATTTTCAAGTGCTACTCAGCTGGCTTTAGATAAGCCAGTCCTTTATTAGTATAATAAGTGGCTTTGTTAGTAATTCTATGGCTGGAAGTGGAGTCCGAAGAGATGAGTTTTCAGTCTGGAGGTGTGTAAGCTTTCTGCTGTCCGCCTGATGTCAATGGGGAGCTCATTCCACCATCTTGGAGCCAGGATAGCAAACCACGTGTTCTGCTGATGGGAACTTGGTCCCCCTTCGCGCGAGGGTGCAGCGAGTCTTTGGCTGATGCAGAGCATAGTGCACGCGCTGGGGTGTACGGTTTAACCATGTCCTGGATGTAGGAAGGGCCAATCCATTCACAGCAGGTATGCAAGTACCAGTGTCTTGAAGTGGATTCTAGCAGTTACCGGGAGCCAAGTGGAGGGAGCGGAGGAGCGGGTGGTGTGGGAACATTTAGGAAGGTTGAAGACCAGACGAGCCGCTGCATTCTGGATGAGCTGCAGAGGTCGGATGGCACATGCAGGTCAGACCAGCCAGGAGGGAGTTGCAATAGTCTAGGCGTGAGGTGATGAGAGCCTGGACCAGAACCTGGTGTTTGGACTCCCTGACTCTATGGTATTTATGATATTGTTTTTATTGTTTTGTTACTCAGGGGGTCCGCGGGGTCTTAAAAAGTATTACACAGTTGATAAATCAATTTAGCGAAAATGAAGGCTATTAAACGGCATTTTCCATAATATTACATTTGTAGCTTGTCTTCAATAAGTATATAAATGGTCCAAAGAGGTTGTGTTCTACAGTCTGCCTGAATGTAGTCATGGCGTAGGTGTGTAGTGTGATTTCTGTAGTTTATTGATGGCATCCCGTTGGGTTTGACGTCATCTGAACAGGACGTCGCACGCTCACTGCTTGATAGCGCGCGACGGCCAGTTTACTAAGGCAACATCGTTATGGGGAAATGCAAGTGGTTGGGAAGATAAGGAGGAAGGACAATCAATACTGTATATAGTCAATGTGAGGTAAAGTGTGTCGCCAAGGTAACCGGTTAGAACTCAAAGTGACGATGAGGTCTTAAATGTATGGGAAGGGTCTTAAAAGGTTTTACATTTTGAATTCAGGATTCCTGCAGATACCCTGTTACTGTATTTTTGATGTATTTTAACTCGTTTTATTTTCCATCTATTTGTACTTCACGTTCTTTCACGTCTTTTATAATTTTCTTGTAACTTTAACTATATTTTTAAGCTGTCGTCTATGTCTGTTAATCTGTAAAGCCAAACAGGTGTTGTGATGTTTGGTTATTTAACTAAACGTTGATTTGATTTAACAAAAGCTACGTAGGGCTGCATAATTAATCGAGTTGATCAAAACTTGCAATTTCGAGATCGCAGGACGCACAATAAGATCGAATATGTCTTAAATATTATTTTTCGGAGCTGCAAATATTGATCCAAGACTAAACAGGAACTGATCTTTTAAATAAATCACACCATGATCATCAATACATTTTTTATGATAATGAGAATAATAATGGAGAAATTATCATTCCTTCCTCAAAAAATAATCACAATAAGTTTCATTCGTCCAATCGTGCACATATAATGTATAATCCTCCACACAGTGCTCCCACTAACCTGATATATGTGTGAGTGATCGAGCCTGACGCATGCATCCCTTTCTCCTTTCAACTTGCACTTCCCAATACCTCACCGCAGCAGATCAATTCAGGAAACAGATTGGGCAATTTCAAATTCCCATAAAGCCGTGAGTGATTTCTACACAAAGAGCCTGCCAGTGTTAAGCCCGTTCTGCAGCTGGTTCCCCACATTAGTCTGGAATCATTGAAACCCCACTCTCACATTCAGTGTTAGTGGGTCATTGCTCAAAGCTTTTTGTTTGGGTTGATCCGGCCCCTGCACCTTCTCCATTGTAGTGAGCGATGAGGAATTAGGCTTTTAATTGCCAGTTAAACTGGGCTTGATTCTGGCGGTCGCTGAGTGCCCGGAGAGAGACAGGAAGCAGCTCTAGACTGCGGCTGTCTGCGGAATCCATCTGTGACAAGAAGAGGTTTAAAGAGAGAGGAAACAGAGAGAAAGTCTGTAGTGAAGCCAGGATGACTCATAGGTCAGATGTGTGTGAGTGAATGAGAAACGTGCACGTGTGTGTGTGTGTTGTGGTGGAAATGTACCGAGACAAACTAACCAACAGAGGTGGGAAGTAGTGGAGTACAAATATTTTGTTTCTGTATATAAGTACATTTTTCTGGTATCAGTACTTTTACTCCACTACTTATTTTTCTGATGACTTTTTACTTTGACTTCTTACATGTTGAACTCAAATACCTGTACTTTCTACTTCTTACATGTTGAACTCAAATACCTGTACTTTCTACTTCTTACATGTTGAACCCAAATACCTATACTTTCTACTTCTTACATGTTGAACACAAATACCTGTACTTTCTACTTCTTACATGTTGAACACAAATACCTGTACTTTCTACTTCTTACATGTTGAACTCAAATACCTGTACTTTCTACTTCTTACATGTTGAACCCAAATACCTGTACTTTCTACTTCTTACATTTTGAACACAAATACCTGTACTTTCTACTTCTTACATTTAGAACACAAATACCTACTTTCTACTTCTTACATGTTGAACACAAATACCTGTACTTTCTACTTCTTACATGTTGAACTCAAATACCTGTACTTTCTACTTCTTACATGTTGAACACAAATACCTGTACTTTGTACTTCTCACATGTGGAACTCAAATACCTGTACTTTGTACTTCTTACATGTTGAACCCAAATACCTGTACTTTCTACTTCTTACATTTTGAACACAAATACCTGTACTTTCTACTTTCTACTACTTTTAAATCCAGGCTGAAGACCTTTCGTTTCACTTTTAATTGAACTACTCACATCTCACACTGCACTGCACCTTGTATTCATGTATTTTATACCTGTGTTAATCTTTGTTTTTGAATGACTGTGTGTTTCCGCAGCACATTTCTTAAAAGCACTTTGAATTGCTTTGTGTTGAAAGGTTGCTTTATAAATAAACTTGCCTTCGTATGAATTTGCACATTATGCAAAAATGATGCCCCGCAGCCCCGGTGTTAATTTGTCTCTGAGGGAGAGTCAGGTCTCTCCGCCCTGCATAGTGGTGTCGTGTCGTCTTTCTGTGAATCACTCACTGACTGCAGATTTTACACTTATCATACAAATGCATCAGCGAGATTTTTCTCTTTGATGGAACATTTACTTTTTACAATCACTTTAAATGCGTCTCCATTTGCTTCATTGACACCCTGATGCACAGGCTTCAGGGATGTTTCACAACAGGAAATGTAACTGTGTGCGAGACCTTATAAAACAGTCTTTACTATTACTGACCGCCCCTTTGAGTCCTAGCAGAGTCCAATATCAAAGGAAAAGAGAAATCATCAAGGTTATGGTGCTCCAGTGAGACGCACAGGGACTGGTTGTATTCATTTAAGCTACAATGGACATATTCACAAGGACGTTTTGTCCTCTGAAAAAGATTTAATCTCTATGTTCTAATAAATCTATCAAAGCTGGTCGCCCATAGTGGCAAACCAAAGAAAATGACAGTTCAAGACGGCTTAATGTTTTGGTTTGTGCATCTGTCTCTGTTAGCTGGTTCTGAAAAGTCTTCCCCTTCCCCCATGTCTGTTACGGCTGATTGTGTGCACCTGGTACCCTGTTTGTCTCCTCCCTCCTCACCTGTGTCTTGTTGTGCTGATTAGTGTGTGTGTATTTAGGCTCTGTTTCCCTGTCTGTGAGCTGGTAGTGTGTGAGAGATCCTTGTGGTGGCTGGGGACTGTGTTCACGTGGGCAGCAGATTGAGGCTGTGTTAGGGCTGTGCAATTAATCGTATTTTAATCGCGATTACGATTATGGCTTGCGACGATTATGAAAACAGCATAATTGACAAAATACGATTATTTTGCTGGGTGCGCTTTCGCCCCTCCCTAAAAGCCCACTCGGCCACGTGGGAGTGACATGTGTTGTGAGTGTTCAGCGCGAGCGAAGATGTCAGAACAAGAGCAGCAACTCGTTAAAAAGAAGGGTAAAACTATGTCCACTATTTGGAAGTACTTTGGCTTTCAGGAGTCCGACGTGGAGCAAAGTACAGTGCAGGATTTGTTACCAGGTTGTGTTGGCACCACACGCTAACACAACCAATCTCTTTAATCATCTGAAATACAACCACAAAGTGCGACCGGGCAATAATACAACAAAAAGCAGATGCCGCTCGACTTCATCCACCACATCATCACAGTCATCGATTCAGGACGCATTGTACAGAGCAACGGCCTACGCGACGAGCTCGCAGAGACACAGAGATATTACAGGTGCCATTACATTTCACATCGCTAAAGATATGTGCCCAGTTAGCACTGTTAGCAACCAGGGCTTTAAGCAACTTGTCAACACGTTGGACAGAAGCGTTACGCGATGCAGTCTCGGTATTATTTCAGCAGGTCTGCGCTGCCTCCGCCATATGACACATGCCGTGGGGAAGTTGAGAGAGATGTAGCTTCAGCTGACTACTTTGCCACCACAACGGACCTATGGTCTATCCCAGGGGTGCCCAACGAGTCGATCGCGAGATGTGTCTAAAGATAGAACAACAATATTCTGTTTTATCGTTAATGTCCTGTAACATAATCTTCCTGTGCCAGAATAATGCACTTGAACGCATCAAAGCTTTGTGATTGGCCGGCGTCACCCATGTGTCGGGGCGTGGCTGAGGGTCTTCAGTACAGGTGGTGTAGTAGAATATTTGAATGTATTCATGTTAGCTCCAATGGATAAAAATAAAAATGGGAATTATTTGGGTAAAACTGTGAGCTGGGTTTTTGAGGCCTGCCCCACATGTGACTTTTGAGAGACCATATGTGTTTTTGAGGACAAAGGGAGATGGGGGAAGGTGGCAGCATGTCTTGACTTGCACTGTATGCAAATGCTCTCGCCACCTGTGATTGCGGGAACTTAAGATTTGAGGCGTTGGGGATATTTGGGCTGCCAATCAAAGGGGGGGGATCGGATGACCCCTCCCATTGCTTAAGCATAAATGCAGAAGACACAGCTGGATTCAGTCTCTTTCTGCTGGCTGGCTGACGTGATCACCAGGTAAATTCGGGTTCCCAAGTATATTGTATTGAATGTATTATTGTATTGAATGTATTGTATCGATTGTGTTGCATTGTGATATTGCCATTAAAGTAGATTATTGTTTACTTGGCGGCACTGATTTCCTTCCATATAACAGCTTTATACGGACGCGGAGAGATTTGAAACGCGGAGCGTAGATCCCTTTTAATCTCTAACAGTGGCAATATTGTCACCTGCCTGCGCTCATCTCTGAAACCAGACCATGTAAACAGGCTGGTGTTTCTTGCAAAAATCTTTAAGAGATGACATGAGCAGCCCTACCAGCATTTGCCATGGTGGCCAACATTTTTTTATTTGGTCTTAAATTGTAGTTCAACATGTATTTCCTGCTCTGGACCATGACGGTTGGCCAGCCTTCAACGTTTAACTGAGTGGAATATGTTGAATATGTTTTACCAAAATGTTGGCTATATGTTAAGGAGTGTTCAGGTTGTGACAGCATCATATTTGATTTCATTTATTTTGGTCCAATTTATTTTTATTTATCATATTAATAATATCGGTTTAGTATGGTTTTGGAAGTGCGCTCCAACATATTTGTTGATCTTGTTTATTGGTAAAATATTATTTGTTTTAAAGTTCAATAAATGGTCAATGAATAATCGTCAAAATAATCGTGATATCAATTATTGACCCAAATAATCGTGATTATGATTTTTGCTATAATCGCACAGCCCTAGGCTGTGTCATATGTTTATGTTTTAATAAATGCCCACACCGGGTTATATCTTTGGACGTTCTGCCTACTTGCTTGGTCGCGCCGCTTAGTTGTCGGCGTCACAATTGGTGTTGGTATGTTGACTGTTTGGGGTAAATGTCACCATTCTCTTAAGCTTTGAGAATAAAATGAAAAATAATCAGTTCAGAAACTGCCTTTTATTAAGTAAAATAGACAGTGTGCATTAGGGCGTGGCTTCTTTGTGATGAATAGGATTGGATGGTGGCAGTATTTCATCGTCCTACAACTTCTTTGCTAGCAGGGTAGCAGTTCCAGCAGAGAGCCCCAAATGTTCCTTTCACATCAACAAGCTCTGACTGGGGGATCCCAAGGCGCTCCCAGGCCAGCGAAGAGATATAATCCCTCCACCTGGTCCTAGGTCTACCCCTTGGTCTCTTTCCAGCTGGACGTGCCTGGAACACCTCCCTAGGGAGGCGCCCAGGTGGCATCCTAACTAGGTGCCCGAACCACCTCAACTGGCTCCTTTCGACGCGAAGGAGGAGCGGCTCAACTCCGAGTCCCTCCCGGATGACCGAACTTCTCACCTTATCCCTAACGGAGCGTCCACACTACAGCTTCAAAAAAAGCTTGGAGATGGGCGTGTCTGAAAGCTTGGGGATTTTATTCGAGCAACGCGAACAACAACCAATCACATGAATCTCCCGCCCCCGACATACAAAGCAAAAAAACCCCGGGGATTTTATGCGAGCAATATATATAAACAAACAGGCGAAAACCTACCAGTTTCACCACTGTCTCTGCCACCTCCCTCCATGACTGGTTCTTCCGGTTTGTATCCCGGTTGGTGAAGAGGGTCTGGTCATACAAAACCGGGTGATTTGCTACGGCGATAAATAGTTTCTCCTCCATCTTTTTTTAAATATAGAAATGAACGGCGGGATATCTCTCCCAGCTTAGACGCAGTTTGATTGGCTGGCTTGAGCTGTCAGATTTTCAGAAATGGGATTTGATTGGCTGGCGCTGGCTACTCCGGCGGAGACGGACCGCTATGCTACCCACAATTCAGTTCGGCGAAAAGCGAGGCAACGTGACGTCACCCCATTCAAAGTGAATGGGCAGACGCGTTGGAAACTGTTTTTGAAGCTGTCGACGCTGTAGTTTGGACGCAGCGTAAGGGAGACACCAGCCACCCTGCGGAGAAAACCCATCTCGGCCGCTTGTATCCGCGATCTCGTTCTTTCGGTCATGAACATTTATACCATATTTTACTCAAATCTACCTAGAGGTTCTTGAGTTTGTTTCAGTCTGGATCAAAGTGATGGTGAAATGATGACATGAACTCCAGAGAGCAAAGGGACGTGTTTCTGTACTCTGACATTAGAAGACAGGACCTTCCCAGACATAAAGCAAACACTCTGATCCAGGCTGGAGAGCTGCAAGACGTTAACCTCTTGAGACAGGCTTTCAATACCAGAGAGGAACGATATAACTCAAAATGAAAGTTGGCCACACAAAACCAATAATTGAAAATCAGAAGCTTCCCCTTTTGATTTGAATTAGACAAAGCCAATACTGCATGCTTAACCGTCTCCTCTCTCGCTGTATCTTGAAGATTAATTATCATCTGATATTTGGGAAGAGTGTTACATTTGAAAAGGCAGAAAGTCTTGTTGCAATTTCCAGATATTGAAAGAGGCCCCTGGAGTTTCTCTGGTAATTATCAATAGTAGCAGTTAAGTGGATACTGTTCAAACAATACCTGTGTTTATCAATAGTAGCAGTTAAGTGGATACTGTTCAAACAATACCTGTGTTTATCAATAGTAGCAGTTAAGTGAATACTGTTCAAACAATACCTGTGTTTGTGTTTTGTATTGATTTCTCTGTTTTATCCTTTCATAAATGTGAGGACTGAAACTGCATGAACATTCTGGGTGCTTGGAGTAAACAGGGTTTATTACTCTGGGGGAGGGGAGCAGAGAGGGAAGTCGGAAGAATGTGTGTGTGTGAAAGTAACAGAATGAGACAGCGAACACCAGATGTGGTTGTTTTGCTTCAAACCAAGGGACTGTTTCCTGATCATCTCTGCTGGCACGCGCTGATTCGCTAAGAGAAGCCATCTTTTTTGCATCTCCCAATGAGAAACTGACCACAGCTCCTCCTTTTTTGCATATAAGCCTATTCTATTTTTTAGTTATTTCTCTTTTACTCCTGCCGACAAGATGAAAGGTTCTCCCGGCAGTTAGGACCAGAGCAGGGAGTGGGGGCCCGGCCCACCCCTTTGAAAGTGTAATGTATTCTTACCGTTTATCATTAAAACAGATTATTGTTTAACCCCCATCCTGGCTGTTTTGGGTTTTCCCTCCTGTTATGATTGTATCCAGCTCGCCAAACGACATGCAGAGGCAAGGTGGGTTCTAAAAACCTACCTAACCCAACACTCTCTAGTATTTCTCCTCAAGATCTTTGGACTAGAAATCATTTAGCAAACAACAAGCACAGACACACTAACAAGTAGCTTTGATCTCAGGTGTCAGAATCACGATGTGCATTCGTTTCCTCTCCCGTCACACATCACACAGCTCCTGAAATACTCTAGTAGATTTCTCTCTTCATTGGTGGCTTCACTTTTTCATTTGATGTCTCCCAAAACTACGTACGGACACCCATGCATTGGGTGGAAGGAATTCATTTGTGCAAAGCGTCAAAACAACTGGATTATCTGAGGTGTGGTGACAGAGGTTCACCGTGAATTCAATTAGCTCCGGAGAAGAGGAACTGAGAGCCGTACTTTTCATGTCACGTCACGTTGATGCCCACAGTTCGATTACTGAGGGAGAAAAATGACTGCAATTACACTGAGTCACTGGAGAGAGAGAGAGGGATGTGTGTTTTGGAATAAATATAATCTGCTTCAACGATAACAATGTCGTGTGAAACCCATTCAAAGTCAACACGTCATTCTCTGCTACTAGGAGTCTGTAGTAATGACACAAGACTGACTTGGGTTGCAACGGGACAAACAGACCTAGTGTTTAAAACCGGTTTCATGTTAAGATGAATGCTTATCTGACACAGGAGCTAGCAGCTGTGAGCTAACCGCTAGCGACTTTGATAACCAGGAAAAGCAAACCGAACGACACCGAACATAGCGATACACTTGTTTAGCTTGTGGATAATATAAGATCTAGGCCTTAAGGAGATATTTAACAAGAGCCCTTTATCGCTAAAGGGCTCTGAGCCGCATTACCACTAAAGTATGCTTACCTTGTTTTCATTAATAATGTTGTTAAAAATGCCGAAGTACTCAAGTGTATCATATCAATACGGCCTAAAACTGGATACAAGTCCAAACTGTTAGGTCAAACATCAAGGCTAAGGCATGCTCAAAGGCAACAAGACGCTATTGCAGGAAATAGACGCTACTTTGATTTAAATTGAGGCATTTGTTAAAAAAATATTGGAAATATTTCTTGTAATGTAATGTTAGGGCATAACTCAGCAGATAGCTGTCTTTTCACAATATACCTTTCGAAGACCTCACAGAACACATACGATATTACTTTATTAGTCAGACCAAGTCGGACATTTGACTTCACAGCAGCTCCAACACCAACATAGACAAATATCCAGACACACATGACACACAAACTTTAACATAACAGCAGGATCAGTGAGAGAAAAGCTGCTCAAAGAGCCTTCAGCGAGCATTTGATCTGGATTCAGCTCTGTATGTACTGAGAGGATTGACTGGTGCACTAAGGAGTGCTTCGGTCTGACCTTATTGAATGGTGGGACCCTGTATCTCTGATTAGATGGTAGCAGTTCATATTCTCTGTTCAGAACATGCTTCGGGTTAGAGATGATGTTATTGGACAGCCTCACTAGGTTGTTATGATAGGCTGAGTCATAGAGTCTCTGACGGGGTTGACCAACAATCTTGGAGCAGATTTTTAACCGGTGGAGCTGTTTTGATTTTAAAGCTGTACCGGTACTGCAGAACAGACAAGATCACAGATGTAAAGAAGGACAGAAGAATTTCTCTGCTCGCCCCAAAAGACCTAAGACGGCGGAGATAACACACTCTTTGTTTTGTCACACACACACACACACACACACACGCACACGCACACACACTCGCTCTCCTCAAACAATGAATCCCACTTTGCTCAGGTGCACAGCTGGTATCCATGGAGACCAAATGTGGTGCTTCTCTGAATGGATGCCCTGCTGACGAACGGCTAATGTCATCGGACTGACGCACGCACACACACACACACACACACACATGCACACGCACACACACACACACACACACACACACACACACACACACACACACACACACACACACACACACACACACTCTGACAGGCCTAGATATCGTCACACTAAAGCTGAAGGTGTATTATAGGCGGAAATAGGTGTTGGTTTTCAGTAAAACTGTGACCAAATTTAGATTTCACTACATAATAATAATAATAATAATAATAATAATAATTAACAACCACTTTATTACTGATATATCTATAGATAATGTCAAAAACAAACCAGCACATACAGAGCGTCAATTCCAATTAATTAAAAGTCATTTTTCTGGCCACCTAACAAATGTAAGTCCACTTTTTTGACCTACATCTGACATCCGTTGTAAAAACATATGTCTCATAGCTACTAAATAAGCCGTTGTTTTCACCAGGTCATTGCTAACTGTGTCTCTCTGGACTTGAATGCTTAGGAAGTCATGTAGAAAGAAGTTTAGAGCCTTTCATCAAACCTTTAGTTACTTCTGAGGCAATACAGGTGGAGTATTCGGAGGGTCCGAGCTCACCTTGATGGCAGACGTCACTGCAGTCAGTAAATCCTCGGAGACACAGTGGAGGCGGATTAAAATGCTGGAAATGGTCAGGTTGCTTCGGTCCACACGTCTGTTTGGGTTTTTAGGAACAATGGCTCCAGAGTTCAGGGTTTTCCTTGTATTGGAAAGGTGAATAAGTGTGTTTCTTAAGATAGGTGCTCAAGTCCATGGGGTGCTGTCACCGCTGCAATCCATTCATTCCCATTCAAACTCTTTCCATAGCACAGTTCAAAGGGGACTTAAAAGGATCCCTTTCACCCATACACCTGGAGGTTTCTCACCACACTGATAGTTCCGCCATCCCAACTCAATGGAGCTGAAAGGGATTGGATTTATGATGCACAGCATTCAAAATGAACTGAAAAGCGATATTTATTTTCAAAATAATGTCCACTTCTTTCTGGATAATCCCCAGGCCATTGTGGGATTTTACATTTTACATGGTAGTATTTATTTGACCCAGATCCACAGAGAAGTTGTGTAAGAAAGAAATAAGGATTTGTGCTTGAAGCTGCACAAACAACTGTATGTGTATTTTTGCAAGATCAAGTTGACATTAAAGCTCCATTCACCTTAAACTAGTTATCACTTTAACACAAAACTAAGATGTTTTTCTAAACCATCCATCCGCTTATCCGTGGTCGGGTCGTGGGGGTAGCAGTTCCAGCAGAGAGCCCCAAACGTTCCTTTCACATCAACCAGTTCTGACTGGGGGATCCCAAGGCGCTCCCAGGCCAGCGAAGAGATATAATCCCTCCACCTGGTCCTAGGTCTACCCCTTGGTCTCTTCCCAGCTGGACGTGCCTGGAACGCCTCCCTAGGGAGGCGCCCAGGTGGCATCCTAACTAGGTGCCCGAACCACCTCAACTGGCTCCTTTCGACGCGAAGGAGGAGCGGCTCAACTCCGAGTCCCTCCCGGATGACCGAACTTCTCACCTTATCCCTAAGGGAGACACCAGCCACCCTGCGGAGAAAACCCATCTCGGCCGCTTGTATCCGCGATCTGGTTCTTTCGGTCATGACCCATCCTTCATGACCATAGGTGAGGGTAGGAAGGAAAATGGCCCGGTAGACAGAGAGCTTTGCCTTCTGGCTCAGCTCCCTTTCCGTCACAACGGTGCGGTAAAGCGACTGCAGTACCGCTCCCGCTGCTCCGATTCACCGGCCCATCTCACGCTCCATTGATCCCTCACTCGAGAACAAGACCCCGAGATACTTGAACTCCTTCACTTGGGGTAAGGACTCATTCCCTACTTGGAGTGGACAGTCCATCGGTTTCCTGCTGAGAACCATGGCCTCAGATCTTTTTCTAAACCTCACAGATTTATCGTTGTTTTTTGTGATGGAGGCAACGGACAAAAGTTGTTGTCAGAACAGGAAACGTCACTCGAGAGGGCTCAGATAAACGATGTATTTGACCGTTTAATTCAGAGAAAATGTTGCCTTATCTTGTTGAGAAAGTGGGAGATTCTGTCGTGAAGAAGGAACTGAGCTCATAATGATCCTCTCCTTTGTTCTCAAGCCGTGTGTAAAGAGAGGACGATATCACTGATATAAGTGGCTAGGAAGAGATTTCTCTGCAGGATAAAGTGGATTAAAGATAAGCCAGCTCTACAGTGTTTACAGCAGCGTAACCCTTTAGCATTCACACTCCAACAATCACCATCTTAAGAGTCCTTTCCTGACCCTGGCATAGCATTAGCAAATCAGACAACTTCTTTGGTAGTTTTTGGAGCTATTTCTCTGGCTCTTGTTTTCTCTTTATCTGTTGAATGAATCTCCACTCTCTGGAGGCAGGAAGAGTTCAACCCTGTTTCCATGAGAGTTATCATTTTGTGACATCCGCCCTTAATGGTTATTGCTCTGTTTTGTCCCTTTGTCTATAAATACCCTGGTAGGATGCATCTCTTCCTCTGCACCTACACAGAATACAACAACGGACACAACTTAAAGTGAATACAGTATTATGTTCATGTTATTATAGAGATGTAATAACTGCCTTCAAAGCGCAGACAGAATAGATAATCACAGTGTTCTTAGCACTCTGTACAAATGAGAGAGAGACCTATCATTGTAAATATCATAAAGTGCAGCTTTAATGTGATTTTTCCTTTCAGCAAACACGTTAATGTACAAAGCTTGCTGTTCTCCAGTTTGTTATAATGTAATGTAAACGTAAGGGATGCACAAAATATAGATATTTTCGGCCAGTAGCGTCAACTAACTAATGCTGCGTTCACACCGGACGCGATGCGATGATTGGATCGGTGCGATTACATGTAAAGTCAATGCAGAGACGCGGACAGAAGCGAATTCGCTCCGACGGCGAGCATGAAGCGGTGGACGCGAATTCCGCGGCGCGATTGAGGCGATTTGAGGGGGCCGCGACAAACGCTGGAGTTCAATTTGTTCAACTCGAGCGTGACACGATCTCGCGGTAGCCAATCAGCGATGAGGATCTCAGCCTGCCGTCACTGACGTTCAACCAGAAAACATCAGCCGTTAGCTGTTAGCCGTTAGCACAGAGAGATCACAGCTCCTCATATCTGTTCAAAAACTAGACAAAAGTTAAACAAGTACAAACCACAGACTGTCTGTGTCATGGCGAATACAGTCGCTGGTTTATTTATGTCTGTAGGCTGTTGTTGTGAGTGTGGACGGACGGAGCATATATAACGTTAGCTTAGCCTGGTCGACCCAAGCTCCATTCAGAAAACACGCATTCTAAAAGGTGTTTCTCTGCCGTCTGTCTGCAGACTTGTTAAAGCATTAATTCATGGTTCTTACTAACCGGTATCAGCATGTTGTTACTTCGGCCTCATTTAGAAACGTGTATTACAATTAAATCACGGTCAGATATGTTCATTTTGTTGTAGTTGTAGCTCCCGAGCCAGCGCGTCTTGTTTGAATGATGCGAGTAAACACAGCTGGCAGCCGCGGTGAAACTCGAGCGACTAGAGCGAAGCGAATATTCGCATCGCGTCCGGTGTGAACGCAGCATTACAATGACTACTACTGCTTACCATCCCAACTCTAACTCAAATCACATTTACATTTTCTTATATCTTTCTAGTTAGTAAATCAAAAAACTATTATGAAAGTTGTCTTCTTCTGAAACGGTAAAAAATAAAGTCTGCACGACAAAGTGTTTGACAATTGTTCTTCTCTGCAATTTTAAACTTTGAAATGTAAGCAATTAAAAAGAATGTCGGCTTTGACCTAGTGATCGGAAAAACATTATATCTTATCAAACTAAATACAGTCAAGTGAGAACCTTAACGCCTCTGAAAAAGTAACTAGTTAGCATTTTAGCATTTCTGGTTTCCTTGTTTGGAAGACCATGGATGTTAGATTTCTGAAATAACTTTGGTAGTGAACTCAAGCTCGAGAGATTTTAACGTTCTACTCAACCTGATCAAATATTTCGGTACCTCAAATGTGAATTTAGCAGCTTATATGTGTCTCAAAGAAGGCGTGTCTAGAGGAGACGACTAAAAAGGATCACCTTGAAAACAAAATGGTAAATGCACTGTACTTATTTAGCGCTTTATCCAGTCTTTTCGACGCCTCAAAGCTCTTTGCATACGACGAGTCATTCACCCGTTCACACCTCATTCATACGGAGCAGTACAGATAATAGTAACACACACACACACACACACACACACACACACACACACACACACACACACACACACACACACACACACACACACACACACACCATGTATACATCACTTCAGGGGACATTACATTGACTTACATGCATTTCCTGGAGACTTATCCTAACCTTAACCATAACCAACACATGCCTAACCCTAACCCTAACCCTAACCAAGTCTTCACCCTAAAGTTAATGATTCCCCTCATGGGGACCTCCAATTTGTCCCCATAAGGGAGGCGAGTCCCCACACGTGACTATGTAAACAGATTTAGGTCCCCACAAGTATAGTAATGCTAGGCCACACACACACACACACACACACACACACACACACACACACACACACACACACACACACACACACACACACACACACACACACACACACACACACACACACACACACACACACACACACACACCCAGGACTAGTGCTCCTTTATTTCTTAACGTTAGGGTTAACACTTTTTTTTACCATTTCCATTTGAATTTGCACCTCAAAAATAATTTAAGTGGTGTCCATTTGTGAAGATTCTCTTGCCAAACACACTTTGTAAGTATCATAATAAGATGTTAGCCACAGATCTTATTTTCTGCAATAATCCAAAACCCATTGGCCTTTTGTCAAAGAACCCAGTGCGGTGCTAACGTCAGGCTTTTCCAACAACACCATGCTCCTCTTTAATGTAATGCGTGGTGGGGGACTCTTTCTTGTCTTATTTTTCTTCGGGAGACGAGCAGGTTGATGTATTCCTGTTTCCTTCTTAGCACCGAGCCCAGCTGCATTAATCTGTGTGTGTGTGTGTGTGTGTGTGTGTGGCGCTGCAGTTCAATAAAAGGGCTGGCTTGTGCTCTTTCTTCTTAATGTTTCATGTCTGTAGATTTGTGCAATCTTTACTTCTTCCTTCACTATCTCGCTCTGACTCGATCCATCTTTCTCTCACACACACACACACACACACACACACACACACACACACACACACACACACACACACACACACACACACACACACACACACACACACACACACACACACACACACACACACACACACACACACACACACACACACACACACACACACACACACACACACACACACACACACACACACCCCTCCTTGTTCATTAGGATAGATAACTGCAGACCCACCCAGGCACATAACAGCCTGCCTCCTCAGCCTCTGTACACACTGTTGTTATGCAGTCAGTCCCTACACATTACCTGCATACTGCTAACTACATGTAGCCAGATCGTAATAAGATAATACTAATAAAGCTTTATTGATATAGCACTGCTCATACAACACATGCTGCTCAAAGTGCTTTACAAAACATCACAAGTTAGAAATAAACAAGACATTTCCCTCAGATTATTTGTTGTTAAGAACTTTAAAATACAACATTAATAATAATAAATAATATTTTTATAGCGCCTTTCAGGAAACCCAAGGTCGCTTTACAATTTGGGTAGGGGGGGGGGGGGGAGTAGGGGAAAAGAGGCAGACAGGTTAAGGGGGGGTGGGGGGGGGGTGATGTAGCGGAAAAATAAACCTATTAAACTATCTAAACAGTGGGGAAAGCCTTAGTAAAAAGGTGCGTTTTGAGGGCTTTTTTGAATTTGTCCAGGGTTGGGGCACTGCGGATTTGGGGGGGGAGAGAGTTCCAGAGAGTGGGGGATGCCACACTGAAGGCTCTGTCACCGAAAGTCCGCAACCTGGTGCGGGGGGTGGAGAGGAGATCCTGTCCAGATGATCTTAGGTTCCGGGATGGAGTGTGGTAGCGGAGAAGGTCAGACAGGTATTGGGGGGCGAGGGCATGGAGGGATTTGTAAGTCAGAAGAAGGAGTTTATAGGTGATACGGTGCTTGACTGGGAGCCAGTGGAGGTGGATCAGGGTGGGGGTGATGTGCTGCCAGGGCTTGGTGTGAGTGAGCACCCTGGCAGCTGAGTTCTTCACATACTGGAGCCTGTCCAGGGCTTTACTGGGAACCCCGAACAGGACTCCGTTGCAATAATCCAACCGGGAGGAGACAAATGCATGGATGAGGGTCTCGGCCACGGAATCAGAGAGTGATGGTCGTAGACGGGAGATGTTCCTGAGGTGATAGAAGGCAGATTTAGTGACGGATTTGATATGTGACTGAAATGAGAGAGTGGAGTCAAGGATGACACCCAGGTTACGGACTTCGGGAGACGGGGAGATGGAACAGCCGTCAATATGGAGGAGGAGATCCCCAACCTTCCGGAGCAGTGCTTTGGGGGCCACAACCATGAGCTCAGTCTTCTTACTGTTGAGTTTGAGTAGATTTGCTGTCATCCAGGTTTTTATGGCATGGAGACAATTGACCAAAGACTGTGGAGGTAGCTGGGCGGATGGTGAGGTACTGAGATAGAGCTGAGTGTCGTCAGCGTAGCAGTGGAAATTGAGACCGAATTGACGTATGATCTGGCCAAGGGGGAGCATGTAAATGGTGAAAAGTAGGGGACCAAGCACGGAGCCTTTGTATTGTATCCGGTTAATAGACACAAGGAGGTCAAAGGTATGAAATATGCACATGTCTTCCGAGTCACTTCTTTCAGAAGCGAGGCAAGAATCCTTCCTAGCCTCGGAAAACGAATAATGGTGGAACAGGCTAACAGGTGTGCAGGTGTGCGTCATGTGCGAGGCCCCGCCGTAAATGGAGCGCGATTTCCGCCAAAGATTTGGAAATTGGTCCGTGCGCAAAGCATTGTGGGGATTTTAAGACCGCGGATGATACACATGTGCAGCCTCGAAATTTCCCGCAACGAAGGGACGCCGGCCTCGGTAGAATTCCAAGTATGCTGGACATTGGAACAGTCCTTCGGCGGGACTCGATGACGTAGCATCCTTGAAATAGTGGCTCTGGAGCAGCCTTCCTCGACATTGAGAAACGCCCTCTCTCTCCTTCTCCTGTGAGCTGCATGGATGGCAGTGGATGATCTGTGCAGCAGTGTTTGGTTGTTGTGCAACTTGTAGAAGTTCTGAGTAGTGTTATGGTTTACTGTGGTCTAGGGGTGTAACGGTATCCGTATTCGTCCCGTACCGTCACGGTTCGGACGTCACGGTTCGGCACATGCAGTCACGCGGCGAATATGTCTTTTTTTACGAGTGGGAACAAAGTCTGTCACTCAGGGCAGTATCCACTACACTATATATAATCCAGGGGGCGGTATTGCGCCTAAAAGCCAGCCTTTCTTATTATTTATTTTAATATTTTCAAGACATTCTTTTTTGTTGTACAGCTTATTTAACCCTTTTGTTTGACATCAGCCGTTATAAATAATATGGCCATCTGAGTGTTACTGTTTGTGGTTTGTTTTTAACTGTGTAATTCAGTTAATGATTCCAAATGTTAGAGTTCCTTATTTTCATACCAAAACTTGCACTACTGTTAAAAATAAATAACAGCAAAAAAAATTATGCATTTGGGACTTTTTTTTGCTTTTCCTTGTTGTACCGAAACCGTACCGAACTGTGACCCCCAAACCGAGGTACGAACCGAACCGTGACTTCTGTGAACCGTTACACCCCTACTATGGTCGCTTTCTGTTATGAGAAAGTTGTTATGTTTTGTCGTAAGTTTGCAAATTGGCTGGTGAGCCATTTTTATTTTATTAATTAAAAGACCATCTTGTGGCTTTCTCTCTCCCGGTTATTTTACATGCTGCTACTTCCCTTTGGTACCCCGTCACTTTAAAATAAGAAATGAATTAAATGAACATATATACATATTTGGGTCATATATACATCAGGGTTTCCGCTAGGATTTTTTCTCGCCAGACAGAATTTATTTTACACATTTGAAACTTACCGGTCATCTTTCAATAATAATAATAAGAATTGTGTAGCAGAGTTTCCGTTAGCAGGTAATCACCGGACTATGACCGGCTATACTGATGTTTAAAACTCAGTTAATGGGAGTCGTTTTTATATTGCTTCAGTTTATAATCGTAACAGATCGAAAAATTCAGATTCATTTTTCAATAAATGATTCCACAAACAACAAACAACATCATTATTACATTCAAAGAAACTACTTGTAGTAGATGAACTACATTATTCAAAAGTTTACATTAACTTTGAATGATAACACGGGAGAAACGGATCCTCTCTTTTCCTCCCTCCCTCTCTCTCTCTCTCTCTCTCTCTCTCTCTCTCTCTCTCTCTCTCTCTCTCTCTCTCTCTCTCTCTCTCTCAGCTCGCTAAACAGTGGGCGGGGCTTCAGGTCTGACTCAGCAGCTGATCTGATCTCTCTCTCGCGTCCGGTTATACTTCACTCGCGTTTATGTCCATACCAATCAGACCCAGCTCTCCTGATCGGCCTATAGAGAGCACCGATCACACTATTAAGAGTGAATATCGGCCGATAATGATCAGGCGGCCAATCGATCGGAGCATCGGACATTTTGACCGGCAGGTTTTGAATTTACCGGTTTTTATTCAATTTGACCAGCTAACAACCGGTAAATACCGGCTAACGGAAACCCTGATATACATGTGCCTGTAATGTGACATGATCTTAGTTTTAGTTAGGAAAGGTTGCAGAATAAGTGATTTGAGGATGAAATAGTCTTTGAAGAAACTTCTTACATCTCTTATGCAATTACAAAGTTACATTTTGTTCTACCACATTCTATTCACGTGTATATACAGGACTGTCTCAGAAAATTAGAATATTGTGATAAAGTTCTTTATTTTCTGTAATGCAATTAAAAAAACAAAAATGTCATACATTCTGGATTCATTAAAAATCAACTGAAATATTGCAAGCCTTTTATTATTTTAATATTGCTGATTATGGCATACAGCTTAAGAAAACTCAAAAATCCTATCTCTAAATATTAGAATATCATGAAAAAGTATACTAGTAGGGTGTTCAACGAATCACTTGAATCGTCTAATTAACTCGAAACACCTGCAAGGGTTTCCTGAGCCTTGAAAAACACTCAGCTTGGTTCAGTAAACTAAATCACAAGTATGGGGAAGACTGCTGATCTGACTGCTGTCCAGAGGACCGTCATTGACACCCTCCATCAGGAGGGTAAGACACAAAAATAAATTTCTCAAAGAGCAAGCTGTTCACAGAGTGCAGTTTCAAAGCACATCCACAAAAAGCCCAAGCGTCTGTTCTCCACCATCAGCAAACTTCTCAAACCCTGTGACAACGCCACCTCATCCTTCACCACCGAACAGTGCAACTCCTTCCTCTCGTTTTTCCAAACCAAAATCAGCAACATTTACAGCAATCTGACACCCTCATCAGCACCCCCCACCTTCCCTCCTGGCTCCCCCCCCTTCACCTCACACCCCCTGTCCCACTTCTCCCCTGTGACCCCCATGCAACTGTCTGACTTCATGACTGGAATTAACTCCACCTGCACACTTGACCCAATGCCCTCCAAATTTGTTAAAGAGAGCCTCCCTGCCATCTCCCAACTCATCGCCACCATCATTAACTCCTCCCTCAGATCTGGATCAGTTCCCCCCTCTCTCAAACTGGCTGCTGTCACACCCATTCTCAAAAGACCTGGACTCACACCTGACATCATGTCCAACTTCCGGCCCATCTCAAATCTCCCCTTTCTGTCCAAAATACTTGAACGTGTCGTTGCCTCACAACTTAAAGCCCACCTCAGCTCCAATGATCTCTTTGAGCCATTTCAATCCGGTTTCCGATCAAAACACAGCACCGAAACAGCTCTTCTCAAAATCACAAACGACCTCCTCCTCTCCTCTGACTCTGGCAACCTTAACATCCTCATCCTCCTCGACCTCACCGCAGCATTCGACACCATCAACCACGCCATCCTGCTGTCCCTCCTCGAATCATCACTGAACATCACCGACACTGCACTCTCCTGGCTGAAATCCTACCTCACCGACAGACATCAGTTTATCAACATCAACAACTGCACCTCCTCCACTGCTCCTCTGTCCCAAGGTGTCCCCCAGGGTTCGGTGCTTGGCCCCCTCCTCTTCATCCTCTATATGCTCCCCCTTGGCAAAATAATTCGTCGCCACAACCTTCAATTTCACTGCTACGCCGATGACATCCAACTTTATATCTCAACAAAAACCATCACCCCCACAACACACTCCACTCTCACCAACTGTCTCTCAGAAATAAAAGCATGGATGCAAACAAACTATCTCCAACTGAACAGTGCCAAATCAGACATCATCATCATTGGCCCCCCATCCCGTATCAAAGACATCCAGAATTTCAACTTCACCATTGACAGCCACACTCTATCTCCCCCCCCTCACATCCGCAACCTCGGAGTCATCTTCGACAGTCAGCTCAAATTCAACCACCACATAAATCACATCACCAGGACCGCCTTTTTCCACCTCAAAAACATTGCCCGTCTCCGCCCATCACTCTCCTCCTCTGCTGCTGAAACCCTGATTCATGCATTCATCACTTCACGACTCGACTACTGCAATAGCATCCTCTACGGCATACCATCCAACCTCCTCAATAAACTCCAACATATCCAGAACTCTGCTGCCCGCCTCCTCACCCACACCCGCTCCCGAGACCACATCACTCCCGTCCTCCAGAACCTCCACTGGCTCCCCGTCCGTCAAAGAATCATCTTCAAAGTCCTCCTCATTACCCACAAAGCCCTCAACAATCAGGCCCCCCGCTACCTCACAGACTTGCTGCACCACCACGCCCCTTCCCGCTGCCTCCGCTCATCAGATGCCAACCTCCTATCCATCCCCACCCGCACCAATCACCGGACCTGGGGGGACAGAGCCTTCTCCGTCGCTGCCCCCTCCCTCTGGAACTCACTCCCCCAACCCATCAGAGACTGCACTGACCTCACCACCTTCAAAAAACTCACAAAAACTCACCTCTTCAATCTGGCTTTTAATGTGTGATTGTTTACTATATATTTATTTGTTGTTCCTTCCTTTTCCCTTCACTATATCTGTAAAGCGTCTTTGAGCACCTGTAAAAGCGCTAACAAATTAAATCTATTATTATTATTATTATTATTATTATTAAAAGTCTGTTGGAAGGTGGAAATGTGGCAGGAAACGCTGCACAACCAAGAGAGATGACCGCAGCCTTAACAGCATTGTGAAGAAGAGTCGCTTCCAGAATTTGGGGGAGCTTCAAAGACAGTGGACTGAAGCTGGAGTCCAGGTATCAAAAGTCACTGTTCACAGACGTGTCCGGGAAATGGGCTACAATAGCCGTATTCCCATGGTCAAGCCACTTCTGAACTCAAGACAACGGAAGAGGCGTCTGACTTGGGCTAAGGAAAAGAAGCACTGGACAGTTGCACAGTCGTCCAAAGTCCTCTTTTCAGACGAAAGCAAGTTTTGTATTTCATTTGGAAGTCAAGGCGCCAGAGTCTGGAGAAAGGCTGGAGAGGAGCAAAATCCAAGTTGCTTGAAATCCAGTGTGAAGTTCCCACAGTCAGCGATGGTTTGGGGAGCCATGTCAGCTGCTGGTGTTGGTCCACTGTGTTTCATCAAGCCCAGAGTAAATGCAGCTGTGTACCAAGAGAGCACTACATGCTTCCGTCTGCTGAAAAGCTCTATGGAGATGAGGAATTCATTTTCCAGCATGATCTGGCACCTGCCCACAGTGCCAAAACCACCAGTAACTGGTGTACTGACCATGGCATTACTGTCCTCGATTGGCCTGCAAATTCCCCTGACCTGAACCCCATAGAGAATATGTGGGGTATTGTGAAGAAGAAGCTGAAAGACACCAGACCCAACAATGTTAATGAGCTAAAGGCCGCTATTGAAGCATCCTGGGCATCCATAACACCTCAGCAATGCCACAGGCTGATTGCCTCCATGCCACGCCGCATTGATGCAGTAATCCGTGCAAAAGGATTCCCAACCAAGTACTGAGTGCATTAATGGACATTTTCAAATGTTTGATTGTGTTTTGCTGTTATAAATCTTTTTTTTTTACTTGGTCTGAGGAACTATTCTAATATTTAGAGATAGGATATTTGAGTTTTCTTAAGCTGTATGCCATAATCAGCAATATTAAAATAATAAAAGGCTTGCAATATTTCAGTTGATTTGTAATGAATCCAGAATGTATGACATTTTTGTTTTTTTAATTGCATTACAGAAAATAAAGAACTTTATCACAATATTCTAATTTTCTGAGACAGTCCTGTATGTAGACGTCTTTGGGTTTGGGTCATAACATTCTCATTGCCATTTCTACACTGTGTGCATGACATTAAAACCTTTGAATCTTTAATCTTTGAATGCTTCTTTAGTCTTATAAAGTGTGCCCACGTTTCCATATTAGTTAACAGAGAATTACTCACTCCTACTAAGAGCAACGTTTGAGTTTTAAAAGCTCACAGGCAATCACATATAAGGCTATTAACAACATTGTTCATTATAAGATTACGTGAAGTTAATTGCAGTTACTCGTAGGGATATTATTCTGCCTTTGAGAACAGTTGAATAATGTCTTCTGTGCTTCTGTGGAAGATAACCTTGATGATTAAAATACAGCAGAAACACAGTATTAAGCTTTATTCTCTTTAAAGAGTCCCTATGATGCTCATGTTCAGGTGTATATCAGTATGTAGCGTCTCTACTTTAAAGAGTCCTCTCCTGCTGATGTTCAGGTGTATATCAGTATGTAGCGTCTCTACTTTAAAGAGTCCTCTCCTGCTGATGTTCAGGTGTATATCAGTATGCAGTGTCTCTACTTTAAAGAGTCCTCTCCTGCTGATGTTCAGGTGTATATCAGTATGCAGTGTCTCTACTTTAAAGAGTCCTCTCCTGCTGATGTTCAGGTGTATATCAGTATGTAGCGTCTCTACTTTAAAGAGTCCTCTCCTGCTGATGTTCAGGTGTATATCAGTATGCAGTGTCTCTACTTTAAAGAGTCCTCTCCTGCTGATGTTCAGGTGTATATCAGTATGTAGTGTCTCTACTTTAAAGAGTCCTCTCCTGCTGATGTTCAGGTGTATATCAGTATGCAGTGTCTCTACTTTAAAGAGTCCTCTCCTGCTGATGTTCAGGTGTATATCAGTATGTAGTGTCTCTACTTTAAAGAGTCCTCTCCTGCTGATGTTCAGGTGTATATCAGTATGTAGTGTCTCTACTTTAAAGAGTCCTCTCCTGCTGATGTTCAGGTGTATATCAGTATGTAGTGTCTCTACTTTAAAGAGTCCTCTCCTGCTGATTTTCAGGTGTATATCAGTATGTAGTGTCTCTACTTTAAAGAGTCCTCTCCTGCTGATGTTCAGGTGTATATCAGTATGTAGTGTCTCTACTTTAAAGAGTCCTCTCCTGCTGATGTTCAGGTGTATATCAGTATGTAGTGTCTCTACTTTAAAGAGTTCTCTCCTGCTGATGTTCAGGTGTATATCAGTATGTAGTGTCTCTACTTTAAAGAGTCCTCTCCTGCTGATGTTCAGGTGTATATCAGTATGTAGTGTCTCTACATGTCTCCATGCTTTAATGTTCAAAAAGCTCTTTATTGTTCTCATACTGCCTGTGCTGCAGCACCTCTTTTCACCCTCTGTCTGAAACCAGAGCCCAGTCTGCTCTGATTGGATAGCTGGCCGGCTCTGTTGTGATTGGTCAACCGCTTAGAGATGTCCCGCCCCCATAGCCTATCACGTACAATGTGTTGGAGCGCTAGCCTATAGAAGCTTGAGTGTTACATGGTGATGTGGATATGTTACAGAAGTAATCAAAGGAGTCTAATGGAGGCGTTTCACGAGGGGGGGAACACAGGTATTTTAGCCTTTGCAGACCATTTACATGCACTAAAAACTATATCACTCACTACAGGAAAGGGAAAACCCCAAAAAGCAGAATAGGGCCTCTTTAACTGCACTTCAGAAATTCAAAAAATACTGAAAGTGTCCGGTTATAGATATTTCTGCACACCTCCCTGAAATCAACCCAACATTGTATCACTGCCTTTGGAGCACAACATTGTTGAAACCCTGAGCGTCTATTTTGATCTTTGTGTTCAAAATGCAGCCACCGTACCATTTCCTTTTTTTCTCAAAAACCTATTATACATTTAACAACCACACATTAAGCTCCTTATGAAAAGTGATGATTCAATAACCACCTGATGATTGACTCAAACTCTATAAAAACTCTTCTTCTTAAGCGACTAGCAGTGACAATTTTGAGCTAATAAAATGCCCCATCACCCATTGATGAAATAATGAGGTGTTATTATGCGCATCGCTCAAAATGAAGCCACACTAACAGGCTTTATTGGATTTTAAACACATGCAGAATTACATTTTAGCCCGTAATTACCCGCACCATTTGGAAGTTAATTCACAATTAGCCTCCTCGTACCCCCGAGGTGAGTTTTATACCATGACTGACACATTTGTTGCAACACTGCGGAGGTATTGGAGGCATTTCATCCGTCCATCGGGGAAACATTTCCCACATGTATCAGGTTGCTTTGTGCAGAATAAAACTGGAAACATGTGACGTAGGACTTGGGTTATTTAGTCGAAATGAAGCTAAAAGAAGTACAGAATCAGTTGTGTTTACGAGTGTCAGCGGCATGTGTTAATGGTGGTTAGTTATAGAAACTCCTGAACGTATGGTGGCTATGGTAACAAGTTCATCGGGGACGTTGTGGCTACATTTGACACTCATTAGACAGGTGTGTGTTGATGAGCCAGAAGTAGACTCACATTCACACAATTTAATGCCCCTTTCACACCAACGTGGTTCCCGTTCTAGCTCCGTGCTTGCGCTCTTCTGGTTTTTGGTTCTTTTCAGCCCCCGTTTTGTTCACACCGCCCGAGTGGTGTCATTGCGTGACCGTTTACGTGCCTGCTTCGTAAAGCCAAACCGCGCGGAAACCCCTCACATCGACGACAAAGGCCGATTTTATTGAAGCGGTGCTCGTTTTCCTTTGTCGAAACCAAATGGAAATAATAGGACGACTTCACCACGAACTTTCCATTCGTCACAAGCGACTTTCTAATGTGCTTTGACAGAGTCTAGCAAGTCATAATGTGGATTTGTTTTCGGACGACCGCTGCCACTCCGTCCGAGGTCTCACTTTTGGTCCCGATAAAGCTTTTTCTTGTTGTTCAGGAGGTTGATCCTAACCCCGCCCCCGCCTCCGACGTAAGCTTGACTTATGCGGTTCTTGCTTCTAGACAGACAATTTTTCGGAGCTTGGTAAGAACCGGTTTTCGGGGAAAAGAGCCGACTCCACTGCGGGAAAAACTGGTCCAACTTGCAATAATACAAACATGACTACGACGCCACTGTTGAGCAATAAAACTTATATGCAATTTGTAAATGAGTAGAAACTACTTTGAATGTAATTTGAATAACTTTGAATTGTTTTAAAGTATTTTTGTTGTTGTTCAGGAGGTTGAACCTAACCCCGCCCCCGCCTCCGACGTAAGCGTGACTTATGCGGTTCTTGCTTCTAGACAGACAATTTTTCGGAGCTTGGTAAGAACCGGTTTTCGGGGAAAAGAGCCGGGAAAACCGGTGCTTATCAGGCTCTAGCTCCGAACCGGCCCTGGAACCGCGTTTGTGTGAAAGGGGCATAAGACACCACTTATGTTGTGTAATTACACCAACTTGCAATAATACAAACATGACTACGACTCCACTGTTGAGCAATAAAACTTATATGCAGTTTGTAAATGAGTAGAAACTACTTTGAATGTAATTTGAATAACCTTTAATTGTTTTAAAGTATTTTTTCTTGTTGCGTGTCTTATTTTTTCTCACCTTTTGCTGTAGCGATGTCAATTTCTACAGCAAAGGGAAATGTAAACTACTATCTACTTACTATTTACCAATCAGCATTTAATTGATATGAAAACATGTCAACTTTTACTGTTCAGTACGTGTACCGGCTTTTGTCGGGTGTCTTCCAGAGACTTCGTTCCAGTCGGTGGGAGCAACACCTCCCACCGACTTAAAGCTTCACACACACCTGGCTGGATGTCACACTTGTGTGCGATTCACACTACAGTCAGACGCTAATGGAAAAGGGACAGCTCACGCAGAGGGTGACATGATATTTCAGGAGACATCTTGTATTTTTAGTACTTTAAAGAAGATGTTTTGGAACAAAGGGGAAGTTCGATGGACTACCAAGACTTAGAGATAAATATCACTTTGATTTCCTGATGCTAATGCACTGTATAACACCTGTTTTCTATTAGGCTTTAATAAGTCTGTTCTTACATCCCACCTTTAGGACTCCGGCACTTAAAAAGGGTTCCTCTTCCCCAGTTCATCAGAGCTGAAAACAGCTGACTGCTGCTGATGGGAACAACAGGGTTAATGAGAACATTAAGACTGAAAACAGCTGAAAGAGGCATACAAGCTTAATAGAGGGCAACCTCAAGGAAGGCTTCTCAATTCTCTAATTTCCTCTAAACCTCCTCGACTCCTATCCTGGAGACTTAGTCCCGCCCACAGGAGATGCGAGCGGAGGAGCCGAGGAGGGGAACCGAGGAGAGAGGAGGGGAAGCAGCAGGCGGTTAGAGAAATGAGAACTCCTCTCCTCTGAGCGGTCATTTTAAAGAGACGTCCATTAATGATGACAGGAGGCACAGCAGCCCTCTGTCTGACGGACAGATGTGTTCATGACCACTTCTATATTTACTTTGATTCATTCACAGTGCGGTATAATGAGACAATAACAGGCTGCAGATGCGGACACACACACACACATATTTATATAAATATATACAATTTCATAATCAAACAAGTACGAGAGCACTCTCATAATAACGTAACACAATCAGAGACTGGATATATATTTTATTATGTGAAGCACTGAATGGTTTTAGAAAAATATCGACTCTTAGTTTGTAGATATCTACTAAACTAAATCAAATAAAGAGAGTAGGCCTGTTATACTGAGTGATATTTTACACACTGCTCTGCTTTCTGCACGGACCTCACAGCTGTTCTCTCTGGAAACATCTCGTCACCGTTCAAGCGGTTACTAAAATAATATCCAGGGGATGCATGCAGAGCTCATTGGCTGAGATAAGTACGGCTGTGCGCAACGCTTCCATCATTCCCGGAAATGCATCCGTGGAGGACCCATCAGTGTCTCCTCGGTTATAGCTCCTCCAGAGAGCCTCCTCGACGCTCGGTCCTCGATGTGCATTTAGAGAAATGAGATGTCCTTCAACATGGCACGCTGAAATCCATTTCCGGGTCACTACCGGAGGACCGAGGAGTCGAGGAGTCGTGGAGGGCAAATTGGAGAATTGAGAAGCCTTACAGGTCTAAAAAGTGAAGGCAATGAGGAAGTGAAACTTGCACTCTCTCCAATAACCAGCAGGGGGCGACAAATAGGAAGTCTGATTTGTATAGAAGTCTACGAGAAAATCACCTTTAATTCTTTCTTGATTTATTTCCTCTGTTAACTTTTTCCTGATGAGTTTAAGTTCTCAATCTGTAGTTTCAAGTCTTCTTCAATACAGCATAATGTTCATTTTTTTAATTATGGTCCAATTGAGAGTCAAATAGACATAAAGCAGTTTCTTTTTAGGGCGGGGCTACCTTGTGATTGACAGCTTGCTACCACTTTTTAGTCTGTATTTTTCCACTTACAACTTTAACTCTTTCAAAGTGTGATTTCACTTCATTGCAACTTCATTCTACCATTTTGGGCGCCTTCAATAATTACTTCTACGGTATTTAGTTGTAATTTTTTCCTAACTTGATTCACCTCTTGTAAAAATAAACTAGAAACTGTAATCCTCAAACCAATGGGTGATGTGACAGTGACTCAGTATTTTTCTTTTAAAAACAGTCAATAGACTACAAGAGTAGTTTGTTTTTATATAAAACATACAGCACTTTAATAACTGCTTTAAGCATGAAAGAGTTTGGTCTTAATCTACATGATCACTTATTTCCCATTGAACCACCTGCAGATGCATGACATGTGTTTTCACTCTCAAGGCCAGCGATGGTCTTTTTTGCATTTCTTCAGTGTTTTTAAAAGGCTCTCCTCTTTCCAGATCCCCCTGGACCATCGATGCTTATGCAAATGAGCCTTTGGCTTACGGTACCATAGTAACGCTCGTTAGATGAAAGGTTGACTTTTGTCTGCAGTTTGTTGTTCAGGAAAACAATGTCCACACTGTGAAGCAAAACACATCTGCAAACATTTCAGAGTGTGTGTGTGACCTAGCATTACCATCCTTGTGGGGACCTAAATCTGTTTACACAGTCACGTGTGGGGACTCACCTCCCTTATGGGGACAAAATGAAGGTCCCCATAAGGGGTATCATTATTTTAGGGTGAAGACTTGGTTAGGGTTAGGGTTAGGGTTAGGGTTAGGGTTAGGCATGTGTTGGTTATGATTAAGGTTAGGATAAGTCTCCAGGAAATGCATGTAAGTCAGGCCCACCCAGTTTACTCATTGGCCCACCCTGAGAAAGCTTCGGTGTCATTTTTTTTTTTTTTAATTTAAATTTAAATGTTTTATTATTATTATAAAAAAAATGTATTCACCCATTGAGAATATCCAAGCATTCAAAGTGAAATTCAAGTGAACAAATATCAAGTTTAATTAATGTTGTATGTGCTTTGTCCTCTGAACCGAACTCATTTACAGTAAAAACTGATTGTTGGTTCCGGCGCGCGCCATAATAACGTGAGAGCGGCAGAGAGCGGCCTGCTAAATAAATGATGTCTCAAAGTTCACTAATGAACTTTGTTTTAAAAAAAAAAAAGCCAGACTCTAAAAAGAGCCCCCACTGCCCTCATCTAGCAGCGATCTATAGGCCTACGATCATTTTCTGATAACGATGAAATAGCCCCGCCTCCCTCTCCCCACGCCCCCCTCTCCCCACGACTCCCTCTCCCCACGCCTCCCTCTCCCCACGCCCCCCTCTCCCCACGCCTCCCTCTCCCCACTCCTCCCTCTCCCCACTCCTCCCTCTCCCCACGCCCCCCTCTCCCCACGCCTCCCTCTCCCCACGCCCCCCTCTCCCCACGCCCCCCTCTCCCCACGCCTCCCTCTCCCCACGCCTCCCTCTCCCCACGCCTCCCTCTCCCCACGTCTCCCTCTCCCCACGTCTCCTGCTGCTGGGCTGTCAGAAGAAAAAAAATGTTAACGGAAACTCTGTGGCACGGTTCCCTCGTCCTTTGGAAGAGGCGGAGAGGTGGGTGTTTTTGATCTGCTGGTGGACAGTCCGGAGAGATATATTGGGTTGTAACGGAATACATGTAACGGCGTTACGTAATCAGAATACAAAAATCAAGTGTATTCAGCTGGCGTTACATTTGAAAAACGAGTAATCTGATTACAGTTACTTTCGTAAACCTGAAGTGAATACATTTTGGAATACTTATTGGAATTATTGGTGGAAAAGTTTCCTCACAAAATGTAATATTCATTACCGGCAGAACTGTGTGTGCACACTGCACAGCGCTGCAGCGTGTCTGAGAGAGAGAGAGAGATGCAGCGTGTCTGTGAGCGAGAGAGAGATGCAGCGTGTCTGTGAGCAAGAGAGAGAGAGATGCAGCGTGTCTGTGAGCAAGAGAGAGAGAGAGATGCAGCGTGTCTGTGAGCGAGAGAGAGAGAGATGCAGCGTGTCTGTGAGCAAGAGAGAGAGAGATGCAGCGTGTCTGTGAGCAAGAGAGAGAGAGATGCAGCGTGTCTGTGAGCAAGAGAGAGAGAGATGCAGCGTGTCTGTGAGCAAGAGAGAGAGAGATGCAGCGTGTCTGTGAGCGAGAGAGAGATGCAGCGTGTCTGTGAGAGAGAGAGAGATGCAGCGTGTCTGTGAGCGAGAGAGAGATGCAGCGTGTCTGTGAGGCCCCGCCCCCGCACGCAGATGAGAGAGAGATATCTTTTAAAATATATCGAAAGTTAGAAACGGAGATGGTTAGATAAAATGTGGAAGATAACGTTTATGTAGCATTTCTTTATTGTCGAAATGATGACATTTATAACGGGATCAAATCAAAGTGAATGGCTGCTGCTGCTGAATGCATGGGGCAAGTGACTGGAAACAGTTTTAAAAGTTATTACATCGTTTCACATAATAATAATAATAATAATAATAAATAATAATGATAATTCATTCTATTTAGAGGCGCCTTTCAAAGCACCCAAGGACACCTTACGATTCATAACATATTCTAAGGAAAGGCTTTAAAACAGTACAAAGAATGCAGTCCGGGTGATGTGTTGTATGTGGGGTGCAGATGAGAGAGCTGTCCAGAATGAAACCAAGATGTTGTGTTTGTGCTCTTGATAAGCCATTAAAACAGTAAAATACGTGTCTCCTGTTCCCCAAAACATACCCATCTGTTATGGCCTTATGGAAAAAGAAAGTATTCCAAAAGTATTCTAAAAGTAATCTGCCACCGGTACCGGCGGGGATTGTTGTTAGCTTCTGATGCGCAGAAGAAAAATCTGGCCCACCCTAAAGTACATTTCTGCCTACGCTACTGGTGTAAGTCAATGTAATGTCCCCTGAAGTGATGTATACATGGTATGTGTGTGGGTGTGTGTGTGAGGGGCTGATGACGTCAATATAGACCAGTGCTTCTCAAAGTGTGGTCCGCGGACCACTGGTGGTCCGTGACCGCCCTCTAGTGGTCCGCGAGTACATTGGTAAAATTTCACATTTTAAATAAATACATTTAAGTTTTCTGCACTCTCGCGGGAATATCTCCGCCATGGAGTGAGCTTAAGTTTCACTTTCAATTGCATGATATAGCCCAGCGCAACACCTTCATGACACATGTTGCCACTTGTTTGTATCATTTTCAGGCGATTTTTAATCTGTTCTAGAAAACGATGTGTTTTTGGATATTTGTGGAGTTAGGTGGTCCGCGAGTGTTTTTTTATTGGTTAAGTCCTTGGTATGAAAAAGTTTGAGAAACACTGATATAGACAGACTGACGGACGGCACCCACACAAAAAAAATACTGAATAGCTTCCACACATGGTATGTGTGTGTGTGTGTGTGTGTGTGTGTGTGTGTGGGGCTGATGACGTCAATATAGACAGACTGACGGCACCCACACACATTTTAAAATAATACAACAAGCTTTAAAGGAACAAGCACGTGCATATATTTGAGGGAAGATGGGTAAAGTGGGTAAAGTATAGAACACTAAAATTAAGATTTATAAGAAACATGAGGTAAGAATTCACAATTAATGCATACCTGAGTATTAATATTGTGTACATTCTTTTATTTGTATTATTGTTATTACTATTATTATTTCATTTCGAATTTGTCAACTGCTTTGTTGGTAATGTATGTACCTAGATGTGCTTTCTTTGTGTTGTTATGTACGCTTTGTTAACAACGTCTAAAACACAAAACCTCGTTCATTCAGTCCCGGTTCAGTGTGAGATGGTGCACTACACCACGGGATATAATGAGAAGCTTTGGAGTCTCCGAGATACGGATAAAAAAGGTCAGAGTCGAGACGAGAACTCCAGAGAAAGTTGTGGTTCTTATAATAAGCTCATCAGTATCACTGCCGCACAACTGCTTTCAAAACGGCTCCGTGATGACTCTCTGAAGAGGCAGAGAGCTGCAAACAGGATTAAGAGGGCCTACTGTAATGTGCATCTGCATGAGACTGAGTCATCTTCTTAAGGCTCGCCATCAGGTGATAAAAGGGACATGAGTCCAAAATATTTTTGACCGTGAATAGAGTGCTGGGCATTGATATAGCGAAATAAGACTATATACTGTGTTAGATATCATAACATGGTTATATGGCACATCTTGCTTTTAAAGGCTGCATTACAGTAAAGTGAAGCGATGATCTAAGTTACTTTATTACTTATTTTTTTCAGTTGTGTATTTTCAAATTCTAGCGCACTTGAGCTGGTGTCTCCATTCTTACCCACCCTACCTTTAATGATGGTTATAATAAATCCCTCTTCTTCATGTCTCTTCTACATCAACATGTGTCCCCTCTTCTTCATGTCTCTTCTACATCAACATGTGTCCCCTCTTCTTCATGTCTTTTTTATTTTTTTATTTAACCTTTATTTAACCAGATAAAAGCATTGAGATAGAATCTCATTTTCAATGCTGACCTGGCCAAGAAGGCAGCAACGTTACACATAACACAAACATATAAAATACAGAGAACATAACTAAGAAAACAAAAGACAAAAAAGCAGTCACTACATTGTGCACATTAGGACAGTAAGAAAGGTACTACTTATTACTGCAAGAGCAGCTGGTAGTAAGGACTTCAGACAACTTCAATTTAAAACAGGCTATAGAGACAAGTGCCCTCAGTTTGAGGCGTGATTGAAGGTCATTCCAAGACCAAGGACCATAATAAAAAAGACTCCTTTTCCCAGCCTCAGTCCGCACAGCAGGAACCTGGAACCGTATCCAGGCACTGGATCTGAGGTTGTAAGAGTCACAAACTGGAGCAAATCTGGCACATATGTAGAGTGGAAGCTTACCTAAAATGGCTTTATACATTAATAAAAACCAATGCCGCATCCTACGCACAGTAAGTGAGGACCATCCAGTTAGGCTATACAGTTTGCAATGATGAGTCCTATAGGGTGCATTTGATATATAACGCAGTGCAGCATGGTAGAGTGGGTCAAGTTTGGCCAACACAGTGGGACAGGCAAATCTATAAATGGTATCACCGTAGTCCAGCTGGGACAGGAATAAGCCAGAGGCCAACCTTTTACGGGATGAAGTTGAAAAACAACATTTAAGTCTGTAAAGGAAGCCAAGAGTGAATTTCAATTTCTTAGTCAGAACTTCAATATGGTATTTGAAGTTCAGATTACTGTCCAACCAGAAGCCCAGATATTTGTAGGTATCAACAAACTCAACAGAGACACCATCAAGGGTGTCAATGGAGAGGCAAGAGGACGCTGACTTGGGAGCAAAAAGCATTGCTTTAGTTTTCTTACTGTTCAAAAGCAGTTTGGAATCAATAAGTGCATGCTGCAGCGTGATAAAATCAGATTTTAAATTGGAAACGGCCATATCCAGAGAAGGAGCATATGAGTACACAATAGTGTCATCAGCATACATATGATAGGTAGAGAATTGCATCTGATTACAAATATTGTTTATATATAATAAAAAGAGCAAAGGCCCCAAAATAGAGCCCTGTGGAACTCCCTTCTTCAAGGTGACAGGGTCAGAGACAGTGCTACCCAACCTGACGCATTGAGTACGGTCGGTTAGATAACTCTGAAACCAGCAAATGGCATTATGACCGAAACGAGACATCAACATAACATTAGACATAATGTGGTGATCTACAGTATCAAATGCTTTGGCTAGGTCAACAAACAATGCAACACATACAGATTTGTTATCCAAGGCAGCCTTAATATCGTCTAAGACTTTCAGACTGGCAGTCACAGTACTGTGCTTTGATCTGAATCCAGATTGCATAGGGTTAAGGATATTGTGTGAATTTAAAAAAAGTTTTAGCTGAGTAGAAACTAGGGACTCAAGAATCTTTGATAACACAGAAAGATTTGAGATAGGACGATAGTTATTTAACTCCGTGGGATCACCAGCTTTCAAGAGGGGCGATACCAGAGCTTGCTTCCACACAGCTGGCAGTGTGTGAGTGGACAGGGAGAGATTAAAAATATCAGTTACTGGTTGTGCAATAATCTGAGCTGCAATTTTTAAAAAGAACGGGTCGAGGCCGTCAGGCCCGGCAGACTTTTTAGGATCAATTGATTGCAAACCCTGTAAGACTTCAGAGACCAAGAAAGAAGCTAAATCAAAAACAGGGGAGTTCATCTCTAGACTAGGGCTGTGAGTACGACCATTTAGAGATTCATGACTTTGCTCATCAAAAATGTGACCAGCCTTTTTGAAGTGAGCATTGAAAGCATTAGCCATACCATCTGAATCTGAAATAAAAGAATCACTGACTTTCAGTTTTTTTGGGAAACTAGAAACCTTCTTGTTCTGAAGTGATTTAATTGTTTTCCAGAACTTAGAATGGTCATTAAAACAATCAGTGGTTAAGCTCAGATAGTAATCAGCTTTAGCTTTTTTAATAAGGGCTGAACATTTATTTCTGAGGACACGAAAAAGAAGCCAGTCATCACTAGTGTTAGACTTTCTAGCTAAGGACCATTGCTTATTTCGATCATGGATTAGATCAGATAGTTCTCTGGTAAACCATGGAGTGTTCCTATTCTTAACTCTGAATTTTCTAAGAGGGGCATGTCTATTAATAATCGATAAAAAGTGATCAATAAGAAATTGGACTGCAACATCGACAGATGGAATTAATGCTATGAAGTGCCATTTAACCTCCGCCAGATCGTGTAGGAAAGCCTGCTCAGAGAAGTGTTTGAAGCAGCGCCTGAGCACAATAAGGCCCTTGGCTTTGGGCAACTTAGTGCTCCTAACGCAAGCAATAGTGCAATGGTCGCTGATATCATTAGGAAAAACACCAACAGACACATACTTATGAGCTGCATTTGTTAGAATGACATCTATAAGGGTATCGTTATTGGATTTGGCAGGGTTTATTCTAGTGGGACTATCAATAAACTGAGTTAAGTTCAAAGAATCACAAACCTGCTTAAACTGTGAAGATTTATCACTCAACCAGTCCCAATTTAAATCACCCAATAATATGATTTCAGAAGAAAACGTAGACAACAATTCAGTAAGGCTAGTAGTTGCATCCATGATGGCCGATGGAGGCCTATAACAGCCAATAACAGTGAGAGGAGCATTTGCTATAGTTATTTTGACTGCTAGAAACTCAAATTGCCTTGGAATTGAAATTGAGTGAAGGACTGAGCACTGTAGTTTCTCAGCAGTGTATATTGCAACACCACCAGCTCTGCCCTTACGATCTGCTCTGAAGACATTATATCCATCAATGTGAATAACAGTGTCAGTGACAGACGGTTTTAACCAGGTTTCAGAAACTACAACAATATCAGGCTTAGCAACTAAAAACCAGGTCTTGAAAACATCTAATTTGGGCACTAGGCTTCTAGCATTAACATGCAGAAAACCCAATCCTTGCCTACAGCTAAACTCATTTGGAGTTGGCAAATGATGCAGGGAAGCAGAGAAACACTCGGGACCAGGGTTAATGTTAACGTTACCAGAGAGTAAAAGCAGTAACAATATTAACAGTCTGGAAGATGATTTTTTCACATGGGCTCTGGACGCGTCGCTCCTCAGGGGGGCGGGGCTGCTCCGATCCTTGGATATTAGCGAGTCCAGAGTAAAAAGGGCATACGGGAGAGCGCATTTCGTGCCATGAAACGTCAGCTTTTGGTAAAAACTATCAGATGGAGTCAGCGCTCCAGAGGTTCCACCATCCGAATGTCCGAAGTGAACGGAGATATTGCTGGGAGGCAATCCGTCATTTTTGCCGACATGCGGGCTGACAATTAATCCCAGGAAAAAAGTGAGCACAAGGGAAGCTTTAGGCAACATTGTGCCTTAACACACCCAATTCAGGATCCGCAGCTCAGGTCGAACAGCAGCTCAGGTCAACCAGCCCCCGACAGCACGGCAGGACAGACAGCAATCCAGAGTCCGAAAGAGCGACAGCTCAGGCAGAGAGCAAACAATCCAGTCACAGCGAGGCACCGGCACAAAACAGCCCAGACACTTAAGCTTTTAAAACGTTTTTAAAAGCGCAGCAGACCAACTTAAAAACGGGTCTAAAAAGCTCATTAAAAATGATAAAATGTCAGTATGCACAAGAAGAACGAGAATGAGACAAACACTAACAGAGACAGACACAAATCAACATGCTGCCATCTTGGAACACGCACACCTGCACACACGTACTTACGTGTACGTAAGTACGTGTCTCTTCTTACATGTCTCTTCTACATCAACATGTGTCCCCTCTTCTTCATGTCTCTTCTACATCAACATGTGTCCCCTCTTCTTCATGTCTCTTCTACATCAACATGTGTCCCCTCTTCTTCATGTCTCTTCTACATCAACATGTGTCCCCTCTTCTTCATGTCTCTTCTACATCAACATGTGTCCCCTCTTCTTCATGTCTCTTCTACATCAACATGTGTCCCCTCTTCTTCATGTCTCTTCTACATCAACATGTGTCCCCTCTTCTTCATGTCTCTTCTACATCAACATGTGTCCCTTCTTCTCCATGTCTCTTCTACATCAACATGTGTCCCCTCTTCTCCATGTCTCTTCTACATCAACATGTGTCCCTCTTCTTCATGTCTCTTCTACATCAACATGTGTCCCCTCTTCTTCATGTCTCTTCTACATCAACATGTGTCCCCTCTTCTTCATGTCTCTTCTACATCAACATGTGTCCCCTCTTCTTCATGTCTCTTCTACATCAACATGTGTCCCCTCTTCTTCATGTCTCTTCTACATCAACATCTGTCCCCTCTTCTTCATGTCTCTTCTACATCAACATGTGTCCCCTCTTCTTCATGTCTCTTCTACATCAACATGTGTCCCCTCTGTGGAAAGAGACTCTGAAAGTTTCAGGAACAAAGATTTTCTCTCTTTTTGATCCATTTCTATAAAAACCTGTCTGAAAATGAGATGATCAGATTTTGACCACTTTATGATGTCATAACGATGTTTTGTCTTGTGTAACTATTAGCAATGATCTGTTTGGTGTTTCAGCCAATCAGAGACAGGCTCTGGATATATCTGAGAACTATAATATATTGATGAAACACAGTATAATAGGGGACCTTTAAAGGCTGGATGTGTGAGGCCTGATTCAGGACACAGACCACCAAGGATTCCCACAGGGGGAAACTAATGACACACATCCTGCTCCACCTCCTTGCATCACAGCTGCTCCTTATTCTCACTCTCACTCCTTCCTCCTCCTGAGAAGAAGTCTCTTTGCTGTGACACGGCTGCTGTTGAACCAGAGAAGAGGGCAAGTTTCCCTTTCTAGAGACATGGCAGAGCATCCGCCGCAACTTCCTTGTTGATAATAAATGAATGAATTAAACAGGGAGGTGTGTAGAAAGTTAGATTTCAAAATGCTTCAACAAGTGTCTGGGTCAGGCTGCCCGGAAGATAGGGAAGGCAAGTTTGTTTATATAGCATGTCTCAACACAAGGCAAGACATGGTGCATGAAACGCATGATAAAATAACACTAAAATACTAGATCATTTAGAATAAAACAGGTATGAAACACAAGAATTAAAGCTACAGTGCAGTGTAAGATATGAATAGTTATTTGATTTAATAAACGCTAGGTAGACAGAGAAAATTAGATACTGAAATCCTTCTGTACCTCTTTCCTTGATGGCACTTTGTCATGTGACCGTGCTATAGTTCCTTTATAGCCCAACATTAGCCACCTTTAGCTTAGCGGTGGTGACGTGAAGTCATGTGACCGTGCTGCAGTTCCTTTATAGACCAACATTAGCCTCCTTTAGCTTAGCGGTGGTGACGTGAAGTCATGTGACCGTGCTGTAGTTCCTTTATAGCCCAACATTAGCCTCCTTTAGCTTAACGGTGGTGACGTGAAGTCATGTGACCGTGCTGTAGTTCCTTTATAGCCCAACATTAGCCGCCTTTAGCTTAGCGGTGGTGGCGTGAAGTCATGTGACCGTGCTGTAGTTCCTTTATAGCCCAACGTTAGCCTCCTTTAGCTTAGCGGTGGTGTCGTGAAGTCATGTGACCGTGCTGTAGTTCCTTTATAGCCCAACATTAGCCGTACGTATCATAATCGTTTGTTTGCCACACATCGTTTAAAACCAAATTGAAAAATGTCATTAACCAAAGCTATGCAGGGTCAGCGTACAAAAACACGTCATCACTGCACCACTCTATTGAGATCAACTTTTATTGTTGAGGCTTATTCTTATATGTGAGTTTGATCCACACTCAGCCTAGTTAAATGAAGATAACAACTTAAATGAAATACCCATAAACATATACTTTTTTGACAATGCAGTTAATTCCCCGCCTAATTATACTCTGGGGCATTACAGTTCAAATGGTGCTGTTAAAATTATGTTTTAATTAGGGAGGAAAAACAGGGAAATCCATTCTCACACACACACACACACACACACACACACACACACACACACACACACACACACACACACACACACACACACACACACACACACACACACACACACACACACACACAGGAAGCTGCAGACGCCTTTGGGTCAATATGGCTATTACACTTGTCAATGAATACACGTCATAAAATATACGCGTGTTTTCCCTCTGGCCATTAAAGCTGTTGGTGTGCCGAGCCGTCACTGCAGTGAGTTGTGAGGCTGAGAGCCTGCAGCATGCTGATAGCGTGTGTGTGTGTGTGTGTGTGTGTGTGTGTGTGTGTGTGTGTTCTCTGTGCTGCGTCACTCAGCCCGGCCTCTCACACATACACACACACACACACACACACACACACACACACACACACACACACACACACACACACACACACACACACACACACACACACACACACACACACGCGCGCACACACACACACACACACGCTGCTTTAGAGAGGACACCTGAAGCTGAATCCTGGCTTCTCTTCCGGTTTTGTTCTCATATCATCAGGCAAGGAGCCTCAGCGACTGTCTTCTTTGTCTTTATTCAACATGTGCCAGCACTGTCTGATTGGTGTTTACATTGAATCCACAATCAATTAGTTTGAATGCTTAAACCTCCACAACATAACACGAATAGAATAAAGCTTTGTGAATTATCAGATTTAACCCTAGCAAGTGAATTGTGCTAAAAGCCACAATCTGTCACACATCAAGGGTTATATAATTATAACACAATTTATTAAGTTTATATATTACGTTAAGTCTGGAGACCCCCTCCTGTTACAAAGCCTGACTTACACTGCATTATTATTCCATCTTTAGAGTTGTATTTGATTGTTTCTCAATTTTTTTTGTTGCTTTTCTTTCTGCGATTTTCGTGACCCTAGAATCACAATTTCCGTATTTGTCGTCTGATCAATTATTGATTCATTTCTAATAATCAGAAGTCTACCAAAACATGAAATATAGAGTTTTGGAGACATGTTTAACCGAGGATATGAACTAAATGATATTCTGGATATCCTTTTGTCGTCCTGATTGAGTTAAAATCGGCCCCATTCTGCTCGATTCTAATCATCTAATGTAGGCTAATAATAATCACCCTTACTATATTGCTCGTTTATGTTCTCCCCTGTTCTTTCCCTCTTCCTTACGAGCTGAGTAACCCCACATGAAAGCAGTACAAGAGTGCCCTCCACTGGTGAAACATCATACTGTAAAACAACAACACATTTCAATTCACAATCATTTATTTTCTCCTCTCCAAAGACTCCACCCGAAGTTAAAAAGTGGGAACAATACACACAACATGTACAGTGCATTGCTTTCATCGAGTAAACCTACATCTCGGACTGTGTGTGAACAGCGTTGATTGTGAAGCTACAACAAATACATTTAATCGTTTTTTGACATTCTTTCAAGTGAGTTCCAGGAACGTTTTAAAACTCAAAGCCATGATGGCAAGAGCAAGTCGAGTTCATTATAAAAAAAGCCAGTTTTTCTCTCAGCCCGCTGCAGGAGAGTCACAAACAGGGAGGGGTTATGCACTGACGTCATACAGTATACTCTGATTTATTGCTACGGATTATATCCCAGTTTGTTCTTAATATTACATTTTGCACACGTCTACATCTCTCTCTGTCTCTAGTAGTTGTTATAAGTGGATATGAAAATCTATGTATCTATGATTGTGTTCATTAATGATTCCAGCTATTGATTGAAGTGTTGATCTGCTTGCAGAGTCAAATACAGTTGTATTGATTTGAATTGCAACCCCTATACGATCCAGAGTGAGCAGTGAGCAGCGTAGGTATATGTGTCACTCTTACCATGATTATCCGATTTACAATATATTAAAAAAGGCAAATCTGTGTCTGGTTTCAAAAATGTAAAACTAAACAGGATTGTGGGCCAATGCCTCCTACATCGTCTGCATGTACCTCACATTGATCGACCTGCTGATGTTGGCAGTGGAGGACAGGAAATACTTTCACTCAAGTCCTTAAGTACTTCTACTCTCCTGCATTTCAGAGGCAAATATCGTATGTTGTACTTCCTAACATGTGTTTGATAGCCTCAATTACTTCAATTCAAATGACATCAATCTACAAAATAATCATTAAATAATTCATCATGAACTTTATTGATCCCATGGTGATATATATATATGATATAAGATACCTGTATTTATTACATAATGTATATTCATCTGATATGGGCCACTTTGCACAATGAGTACTTTAATATACTCTTATTTGGAGGCTCATACTTTGACTTAAGTTTTGAATTCAGATCTAGTAATAGAGTACTTCTATTGCTACTTAAGTTAAAGATCTACTTCTTCCTCCTCTGGATGTTGATTTGGGAAGTTGTATTTACGGCAAACAGATGTTGGACTGTCCCGGTCTCTGCGATGTGAAACACCTCGGAGCCTTCTGTATTCTCTGCAGGGGGTTTTCTCCTCTTTTTAAGCCGTGGAGGGTTTTTAACACAGGGTCTGTTTTCTGGGGCAGATATTAGCCTGAATCCTCCGCGCTGTCCTTCACCTGCTCCTCAGATCCCTCCGCCTCGCAGCTGTCCGTCTCCTCCTCTATGGCGAAGCGCGTGTCCGCGGAGGAGCACTCGGAGCTGACGCTGCTGTGCTCCGTGCACACCGTGCACGCCAGCGGAGACTGGGGCACGCCCTCGTAGTGGAGGTGTCTGAAGTAGTTCCCATGGTTCCCACATAATGGCACGTGGTTCCCGCAGAAAGGCACGTGCAACGCGGGCAGCTCCGGGACCGCGGGTTGAAAAGTAATGCTGTTTTTCTTCGGGAGCGCGCCCCACTCCCGCTGCTCCTCTTCGTGCACGAGGCGCGTGAATATGTTGGTCCTCCTCTTCTCTCTCCTTTTGGAGCGGAAGTAGCCGAGCATTATGCCAAAGAGGAAAATCCCGTAGAAAGACATGACTATTAAAATGTACATGTACGCGTTCCCGTTGCTCTGCTCCTCGTGGGAGTGCGCGCTGCTCTGCGTGCGCAGCAAGAGCAGTTTGGGAGTCAAGGTGGAGTTTTCCTTGTGCTCCATTTTTCTCAGCGAAGTTTATGTGGAGGACCTAGATAGGACACACAAATAAAGAAAAGTACATCCATAAATACGAGGATTGTTTCCACCTATATGCACGCATTACGCACGCGTTGCGCACGCGTTACGCACGCGTTACGCGCCGCACTTTGAGTGGAGTTTGGCTTTTCAAAGGATTGCAAAGTGATGCAAATTATGGGAAAAAAGTGTGTTATTATTATACAACCACAACGTTTTATGTTTTGGATAGAAGGGGACTTGCTTCCACTAATTATTAATCAACATGTGACTTTGCTTTTGTTTGATTTGAGCAAATGGCATTCAATGCACAAAGTTTATGGTTTATTACGTTAAAGATAAAAGTAAAGTTTAGTCTGAATATGTCACCTTGCAATGGATGAAAAAGTAATTCAATACCTCAACGATTTTGCAAATAACACTCAATGCATACAGTTTACACACATTTCACATTGTGAGCATATTCTCAAGTGTGCATGATTAGACTTTAATACACATCTTCTCATTCTTCTGACAATAGATTCTAACTTGTTTTAATTTGCCATTCAAGTGTTTAAAAAAAGTGACCAAACGTCCACACAATAAAGCTGAAGTCAAAGTCTAAACAGAAACACAATCAAGCTGCGTACTCACCAGACTGAAGAGTTAAGTCTCAGTGAACTTTCCCCACTTGTATTTCTCGCAGCTCTCCTTGGGTTTTGGCAGCAGTGCTAAATGGCTGCAGTTATTTATACGGAGTCCCTTTGGTGTCATAAGTCACATGACCAACTGTATGCTGGTCCTCTGTCTATGGACGCCGTGCGGGGGACATGTGTGCAAAGGGAACATCATTCCCGCCTCCAGGGGGTTGTAATGAAATCATCGAAAGCCCGAGAGTATCAGACCGACAGAGTCCAGCAGAAAGAGACCCGAGGGGATGCGATGGAAAAGTACATTTCAAGGAGAAAATGTTTATAAACTTAATTATTAATCCTGGACTGTGTGAGGATGCATGGTCGCATCTACAATACCACACTGGACCGGTCTCTTTATGCTCCAATAAATACATCTGATCTCCTCATGTCAATTCCTTTGAGCAGGGGGTCAAACTCTAACACACAGCGGGCCAACATTAAAAAATGGGTGCTAGTGGAGGGCCGGACTGGTTCAATGTTCATTGCAGAACTTATTGAAATGAAGTTATTGCACATATTAAACCTGGAACTAACAAAGCTTCAATTAATGCCTATAAAAACAACATTAAATAATCAGTTGCATTCATTTCTTATGGCTCTATCTGCAGCTTCTCCAGACTCATTTCTTACGGCTCTATCTGCAGCTTCTCCAGACTCATTTCTTACGGCTCTATCTGCAGCTTCTCCAGACTCATCTCTTATGGCTCTATCTGCAGCTTCTCCAGACTCATTTCTTATGGCTCTATCTGCAGCTTCTCCAGACTCATTTCTTACGGCTCTATCTGCAGCTTCTCCAGACTCATTTCTTACGGCTCTATCTGCAGCTTCTCCAGACTCATCTCTTATGGCTCTATCTGCAGCTTCTCCAGACTCATTTCTTATGGCTCTATCTGCAGCTTCTCCAGACTCATTTCTTATGGCTCTATCTGCAGCTTCTCCAGACTCATTTCTTATGGCTCTATCTGCAGCTTCTCCAGACTCATTTCTTATGGCTCTATCTGCAGCTTCTCCAGACTCATTTCTTATGAGTACATTTTCCCACAGGCCAACAACAGCTTCAACAAAACTATTTCCCTCACAGAGAAACCCAACATGTCCTGTTGTCGTGAGAGAAAGTGCAGAAGGAAGCATCCTTTGAACTCAGTGTGCTGCTCTGTGATGCTAGCTCAGACACTTGGCATCTCATCTTGGGTGCTAGTAGGGTTGCCAACTTCCAGAAATGGAGAAACGGGACACATGCATCAAAGATTTTCAAAGAGCATTTTCAAAGAGCATTGTGCCTGCCCTGTCAACTGAGCGGTCCTAGCGCCCTTCGCATACAGCACACAAACACACAGGCACGCAGCCAGACACACTGAATTGCGCGCAAACAGAAACATATTTTTTATTTTTCCCTTTACACAGAGTCCGGGACAAACAAAGTCCCGTACGGGACACGCCCCTTTTGGCTCAAATACGGGGCGTCCCGGCTAATACGGGACGGTTGGCAACCCTACGTGCAAGGTCATCAATGTTTGGGCTCAGGCTCTGAGCTGAGGAGACCCTCAGGATGGAGTGAAGGTGCAATATACCGGCGGGCCAGATCTAATAGCAATTAGGAATTATCCTGCGGGCCGAAATTAAATCCACCACGGGCCTGATTTGGCCCCCGGGCCTTGAGTTTGACACATGTGCCCTAAAGCCTATGAATGAAATAATGCAACATGTTGAGGAATGGCAGAGTGGAAATAAAAGACAGACTACAGTGAATAAGAAAGAAACATTTATTATCTCCCATAAATTCCAGTGTTGAGATTAGCACAGCAATCGGTCCTCTTACAAAAATCCATCAGCATCTTTCCATCGGATTCTGGAATATCACAGCAAATAAACCCTGTGTCAAAAACACATTTATACAGCCTACTATGATGCCTACAGGCAATCAGCAGGAGTACAAGCTGAAGCTGGGCTATCAAGCTTTACACATCCGCCAGTGGGGTATTTACTGACATAAGCTAATGTAAGCTATGTAATGTAAGCTAATGTAAGCTAATGCTAACCACAGACCTTATTTCTGGCATTTAACCAAACCTAAAAACACACTGACGTCCAAACAGGAGAACAGGAAGCGCTAAAATGGCCTTTTATTTTCATTCCTGCACCACTGCAGACTTCTGGGACTTCAGGTCACTATTTAAAAGTGAATGCTCGATCAGAAACCAAAGCTCAAACTAACAGGAAGTGGGAATATGTCGGCTTGCCCCGAGCCTGTTTTCCAGGTCTCAGGCTTGGAGAAAATGACATTCCCAGAACAAATGACCACATCTTCTAAAAGGGTTACATTAATAATCTGTTTTCTCAAAGCAAGGTTACACCTGTGAGTTGGATGTAGAAGAGTCAGAATCAATATAGATGTTTTTATTTTAAAGTAAATTCAGATTGAATTTAGTACACAATGTTAAATGATTGTGTCCGTCCAAAGATAAAACATTACTTATAAACCACCCTTGAATGATGGGATTATAGACTAAAAGCTTTAGGAATCCAAACTATAACATATAATAAGTACCCTGTATCAAGATTGATGCAAAACAAGTGACCTTTGACCTTTTTAGAGAGAGTTAGCAAAAAAAACACTTCTGGGGTCATTTGGGTGGATTGGACGTATCTCTGGCCCCCCTTGCTCGATTTTGATGATTAAAATCTCTTTTTAACCGTTAGAGCCAATGGGATCGAGGGGAAGTTCCACACACACACACACGTTACCAAATAAGGAGTGAGAGAGACGCGTAGCCACAACAGGAAGCTGTCATACACTCTGGAAGCTATCATTAGCAGCTAATATGAAAACTCAGTTTTTTACATAAAAATGGAATTATGGATTATTAATACATTTTTCAAAGTGACAGACACATTGGATTAACCTATGGATTAACCTTCAGCCGCGTTTTTATCATTTTAATGCCATTGAACACGACCTTTGATCAGAATAACAGCAAAGGGTGAGCATATCTCCGTGTTTTGCTAAAGCTACGTCGTGTGTTGTCTGGTTTTGCTTCCCCTGTCGCGAGTTCTGATCGCTCAGTGATGATACTTATATTATCTGTCGATTTATACCTAGAGTTCTGTGCTAAGTGCGTTAGCATTGTTTCGCTCTGGGCTCATTTAGACGCTTCTTGTGAGACCTGTGTTTTGTTTCGGTAAAAATTGTTCAGTCAGTTAGCTGAGTTTCTTACCGTTAAGTGAGTATGACACATTCATAGTTTATTCAATTTTAAGAAGACACAGTTTCGTGAAAAAAAGCCCGTTAAGCTCTGCAGCCCCCGCAGGCGGAATAGCTGTTCTGTTCACATTATGATGAAACTGTTTACAGTCACTTTTATTAGGTCATTATAGGGTGTCTGCTTTTCAAACACGTTTAACTCAATAATCTGACTGAACTCCTCCCTTTATCACCAGATACACTCAGCCAGTGATCAGGCTGATAGCACGGGGATGATGTATGTCATGACATGGTGAGCATTAATGGATGAATTGAATTAAGTTCAAATGATTTCTTTTATTGAATCAGTGAGGGTTGCAGCTGCAGCACGTCTGTACTTCAGTCCCATGGATATCACACCCAAAAGGAATACAAAAGGTTTCCAGCGTTAATATCGAACTTGTATTTCTGTTATTTGTTGAATAATAAAAAACATTTTTAAATGATTATTAAAATAATATTTAAATTATTTATATATCTTAATTTTTTTTAACGCAATTTTTATTTAATTTGATTAAAAATGTTATTCTAGTAAAATATGCACATTTTATTTTTTATTATTTTATAAATAATATTACAATAATTTTTTTTAATATAATTATAATTCATTTTAATGTCATTGTATTTATGATTATTTTTATTTTAACATGTTATTTTATTCTCAAAGGCCATTTCTACTGATCATAATTCCATTGTTGAGGTCTACTAACCTCCTGCCCCCGCCCCCCCTGTGAGCCAGCTGTGCTCTGATTGGTCGGCTCACCCACTCTGTTCTGATGAGTCCACCACGTTACAGCTGAACATCAGTGATTATGTGTTACAATGGCGTTGGTTAGCAACCAGAAAATGACACCAGTAATGACAAACAGATGAGAATGCTGCGTGGGGTCTGGGTGCCGTGTTGGGGGGACGTTGCGGGGCTCGCTGCTGCGAGGAGCGGACAGTGTGAGCTGGATTACTGGGGTCGTTTCCTGGTTGCTGCGTGGGGTCTGCGAGACACCGCGGAGCTCAGCCTGAGCACACACACAAACTCAGTGTGAGTTTGTGTGTGTGCTCAGGCTGAGAAATCCATTTGGACCAATCCGCGGAGCCGTTACGTCACTGTGACCGTTACGTCAGTATGCCCCGGAAGAAACAAATGGAAAAAGAGAAATGTCCAACGAGGCGTCCTGGGGCAGCACAGACAGGTCTTCTCTGTGTTAGAGTGTTACTCCCTACAGGGTGCACTTTGAGGGTTTGTGACTCTGCAGACCGTCTACATGCAGAAACACCTTCATAACACAAGGGGACGGGTAAGAACCAGAAAAGCATGACATGGAACCTTTAAAAGGTGCAACTGGTAAATCCAGTTTCCCCTTGGGGATAAATAAAGTAATTCTAAACCCGATTAATACTTTACATTGTATTATATTTGCCTGGTGATTTCTTTCTTAAAAAACAACACAGCCTCCTATGTATGGACCAAACACAATGTTTATTTCTTTATTTGGGTATTTTTCCAACAAATAACGGATAAAAAGTCGATGCACTTCTGTTACAAGTTCATTCAGAGCGGAGTGGAGCTCCGAAACAGCTCTTTGATAATAAAGCTTGAACGTGCTTCTCCGGCTGATCACAGCTCCACAAACAGATATGTACACGGATGGAGAAGCATCACATTACAAAAATCATTCGTGAGTTAGAAAGTCGAGGATCACGAGAAGGCGTCACATTGTGAGGGATGCTGGGGCCTTATTTAAGGAATCACTTAGTCTCACTCGTGCAAAGGACTCAGCTAAGTACAGACAGATAGAATCATACCCACACACACAGAAGTCGCTCCGTGTGCGAATTCAACACATTGAGAAAGCTTTATTTAGGTCCCGTCTGTAATCAACCGCCTTATTTGGACAGAAGTGACACATCTTCCAATTGCGTGATTTATCAAATCATTTCGTCTGTAACACAAGCAAGTCAATGTGCAGTTCGGTGCACACAGTGGTCTGTACACGCTTAAAAAATATACTCTATCACCGTAGGAAAATAGACTAAACAACAGTTTCCTTTTTAATGAAATAGACCGTTTCTGTCGTGTTCCTATAAAAGGACGATGGCCTTAATGTTGGACCACATACCCTGCTCTCCTTTGCCCTCACATGGCTTCGTGCTCTGGACACAAGCCGTGGGAGACGGAGCCCGACTGACCGTGGGTGGGAGGCAAAGCGAACCCCTGACAGAACTCAACATATGTGAAGACAACAAAGAAACGAAAGACTGAACCGTCTCCTGGCCTGCAGGAATAGTTAAGAAGAAGAGGATCAATATGACGTTTAGGAAAGATTCAGAGAGAGAAATAGTGTCTTCAAGAAAGAGTTCAACATCTGTTTCATAACTCACATCTGGAACGATACAGATCGCCACAGAGAGGTCATACGGGCGAGAAAAAGGGAAAGTCCACCTTTCTTTAGTTACAAATTCCACCTCAGACATTTAAAGGTCACCTGTTATGCAAAATCCTCTTCTTCACGTCTTTCATACATCAACATGTGTCCCCTCTTCTTCATGTCTCTTCTACATCAACATGTGTCCCCTCTTCTTCATGTCTCTTCTACATCAACATGTGTCCCCTCTTCTTCATGTCTCTTCTACATCAATATGTGTCCCCTCTTCTTCATGTCTCTTCTACATCAACATGTGTCCCCTCTTCTTCATGTCTCTTCTACATCAACATGTGTCCCCTCTTCTTCATGTCTCTTCTACATCAACATGTGTCCCCTCTTCTTCATGTCTCTTCTACATCAACACGTGTCCCCTCTTCTCCATGTCTCTTCTACATCAACATGTGTCCCCTCTTCTTCATGTCTCTTCTATATCAACATGTGTCCCCTCTTCTTCATGTCTCTTCTACATCAACACGTGTCCCCTCTTCTTCACGTCTTTCATACATCAACATGTGTCCTCTCTTCTTCACGTCTTTCATACATCAACATGTGTCCCCTCTTCTTCATGTCTCTTCTACATCAACACGTGTCCCCTCTTCTTCACGTCTTTCATACATCAACATGTGTCCTCTCTTCTTCACGTCTTTCATACATCAACATGTGTCCCCTCTTCTTCATGTCTCTTCTACATCAACATGTGTCCCCTCTTCTTCACGTCTTTCATACATCAACATGTGTCCCCTCTTCTTCATGTCTCTTCTACATCAACATGTGTCCCCTCTTCTTCATGTCTCTTCTACATCAACATGTGTCCCCTCTTCTTCATGTCTCTTCTACATCAACATGTGTCCCCTCTTCTTCATGTCTCTTCTACATCAACATGTGTCCCCTCTTCTCCATGTCTCTTCTACTTTTTGATCCATTTCTATAAAAACCTGTCTGAAAATGAGCTGATCAGATTTTGGCCACTTGATGATGTCATAACGATGTGTTGTCTTGTGTAACCATTAGCCAATCAGCAACCAAGGTACCCCCCCCCCCCCCCTTATCACCTGAATCTCCTCCTAGAGCACCATTGAGTTCTTTGTAACCAAATCTCTCTCAGAGGGGCGTGGGGAATGGCCAAATCTAAAGCAGGGGTGTCAAACTCAATTTCTTTGCGGGCCCCATTCGCATAAAGGTTGCACTCAAAGGGCCGGGTGTAACTATATAAATATATAATATAAATAATGTATTATTTTACATTATTGCCTCTGAATTGGATTCTTATAGGATAGGATAATAACTTATTAATTAACTACGTCTGAAAGCAGAAGTTCAGGGCAAATCATTGCAAGTCTCTTTCAGTGCACATGTCACAAAACGAGATGCATTGTGGGACATGTAGTTTATGGACAACCTGCTTCTGTAAAGTGGCATGTAATAAACGTATTATATTCTTTGCAAGCTCTTGCGGGGCCAAATAAAATGAAGTCGCGGGCCGGATTTGGCCCCCGGGCCTTGAGTTTGAGACGCCCGATTTAAAGTAACAGACAGAGAATCAGCACTGAAACAGAGGGGATTATGGGTAATGCTGCAATGATCTGTTTGGTGTTTCAGCCAATCAGAGACAGGCTCTGGATATATCTGAGAGCTGTGCAGAATAATAGGGGACCTTTAACACCGGTTCAGGTCACGGGGGCTCTTACAGTGTGTTCATTTTGGATCGAGTGTGGGTCTGTGTCGTGACGGAGAACAATGCCGCTCCTCGTCTCTATTTGCCCCCGTACATCCTCTCGATGTCGTCCTGGTAGTGTGTTTTCAGCTCCTTGCGTTTGAGCTTGAATGCATCAGTCACTAATCCCGTCTCAGGAGTCCAGGGCTCCGGGCTCAGGCAGATCTTTCGGGGGATCTCAAAGCGCTCGAGCTGGGCTGCGACAGAAAAAGACGAAACATTCATTTGTAAATAAACCCTGACATTAGTGCTTCCCACAGAATCGGACCCCGGTGGCAACTGGGCGGAGGTTTGGCTTTCCCACGTGTTTTTTCTTTTCTAGGTACTTTTTTTTCCTCTCTGGCAAAGACTGACTTCTCCTTTTGACGAGTCCTTTGAGTCAATATTCCTCATCTAGATAGCCCTAACCCGAGGGAACCAAACAGAGAGCGTCACAGCTGAAGAATGAGCATTATCCACTTAGTCATTATTCGGACTGTAACTACAATTACAATTTCATTAACGAATGATCTGCTGCTTAGTAAAATGTCAGAAAATGTGCAGTTCCTTAAAGTCTCAGTTCTTTGTCAGTCTCAAACCAAACAGATATCAACCAGAGAAAGGCAGAACATTCACACGTTCAAGAGGCTGAACGAGTGACGAGCAGCTAACCTAACCTGTTGTATTTTAAAGCCATCATTACTAGCTGGTCTCTTGACATGCTTGCATATAACTTATTTGAAGAGTTGGACAACTTTGTGTAAATAATGTAGATGCATTTATATCGCAGAGGTGTGTCTGATACTAACCATACAAGCCAACAACAATCCTTCCTACCGCACACAATCATGTTTTAGTACCAAGCCTTTCGCTGCAGTGGGCAATTCATGCATTAATGAAATCTAACTTGAGTGTATTTGAAACAGTGATGGTCGAACCGTATTCTGTAACGGGTAGAAGCTACTCTCACCCTCCAGAGCCGCCTCAGTGAGAGTCTTTAACACCAGCTCCTTCACGGCCTCACTGCTGCACAGATCCTCACAGGACCCTCTGATCCCGTGCTGGTCCACCAGCGCCAGCAGCTGCTTCTGATTGGGCACCACGAAGCCAATCACGTACGTCTCGTCGCTGCAAAAGGTGGGAGAGGACAAGATGTCAGGCATTGGTTAAACCATTAATTGAAGCATCAACCAATCAGCTTGCTACTCCAAGGCTGCGAGGTAAACCCACGTGCACCTAAAATCCAAACCGCATCGGACGACTTTACAAGGGACGACTTTACTTGGAACTTTACAAACATCACATGCGAAATGCAAGACTTCTTTGTGGTCTTCAGCATCAACGACGAATCTGCCCCTGCCCCCGCCTCGACGTAAGAGAGACGTAAGCGACGCCGCCTCTTAGCTCCAAAGCTCTTGCCTCTAGACCGACAATTTTTTGGAGCTGGAAGTGAACCGGATTCCGGAGCTAAGAGGTTGCGCCTCTGCGGTGTGAACAGGAAAAAACGGTACTTTTCAGGCTCCAGCAGAAAGGGGCATGACTGGGGGTCCCAAGGCGCTCCCAGGCCAGCGAAGAGATATAATCCCTCCACCTGGTCCTAGGTCTACCCCTTGGTCTCTTCCCAGCTGGACGTGCCTGGAACACCTCCCTAGGGAGGCGCCCAGGTGGCATCCTAACTAGGTGCCCGAACCACCTCAACTGGCTTCAACTCCGAGACCCTCCCGGATGACTGAACTTCTCACCTTATCCCTAAGGGAGACGCCAGCCACCCTGCGGAGAAAACCCATCTCGGCCGCTTGTATCCGCGATCTCGTTCTTTCGGTCCTGAACATTTGTACCATATTTTACTCAAATCTACCTAGAGGTTCTTGAGTTTGTTTCAGTCTGGATCAAAGTGATGAAATGATGACATGAACTCCAGAGAGCAAAGGGACGTGTTTCTGTACTCTGACATTAGAAGACAGGACCTTCCCAGACATAAAGCAAACACTCATCCTTTGCAACTGATCCAGGCTGGAGTGAACAGGAACAAATGGTACTTTTCAGCTCCAGCTCCGAGCCGTGCATGTTGGGCCCAATAAGGCGATGCAGAACACACATGTGCACGCACAAACCATCCATTCTTCACCAGGTGAGTTTAAACCCATACAAGGACATGGAAACGATGCGTGCCTGAGCAGAGTGTGAACAGAGTGTAACCTTTGAATGTCTTTAAAACACGGTCTGTTGCTGAGTCACATTCTCACAGAGGACACTGATAAGTTAAAGGCACCCTGCAGAGTTCTCTCGCACCGGGTTCCTCAACAAAACCTAATGTGTGAATCATTTCTTTCCTTATAAAATATCTAGAAGTTGTCTTTCTTCCTGCCTCTTGGTGAATTATTTCCATCCGTAGATCAGAGCAACGTTAGGACACTGTTGGAAGGAACGTTTGTAACTCGCGTGCTAGTGCTCGATGTCGTTGTGCATGAGAACAAATGTGATCAAAGCTCCACAGGGCGACTTTGATGTTTAACAAGGGCATACACTGTTTACAGGAAGTCACTGTGTACATGCAGGCCCTGTGACTCAGAAGATACTCCTCAAATGCAGCATCTTACTGACTCGAGTTATGTTGGATTAGATGAGAAGCATTTATTGTCGTTATACAAGTACAACGAGTAAAGCTACTCCTTTTCAGATGCCATCAAGACGTTCAGAACAGACAGACAACAGACGACACGCAGCATTCGTACATACATAAAATAACAGCTAAATTAAGTGCAGGAAAATATTAGTAGAGTATAGTAACTATGTATGTGTGTTATAGTAAATTATATATATTGCACATGTATGGGTATGCTTTCTCTTGGGAAGAAAGTGTCTTTGAGTCGGTTTGTCATCTGTGTAGGAGCCAATTAACTTTGGGTATAAAGGTAGGAACCTATGTGTGTTGGTGAGAGGTTCCGCCGGAAGGCCCATACAGTTTTTGACCACACACGGAGAACATACACACACGGAGAACACACACACACACACACACACACACACACACACACACACAAACACGGGATTACAAGCAAAGCAAAGGTATTGTGTAAACGGTAATATTGTGTAATATCACTTCAGGGGACATTGACTTACATGCATTTCCTGGAGATTTATCCTGACCTTAACCATAACCAACACATGCCTAACCCTAACCAAGTCTTCAACCTAAAATTAATGATTCCCCTCATGGGGGAGGTGGGTCCCCACACGTGACTGTGTAAACAGATTTACACACACACACACACACACACACACACACACACACACACACACACACACACACACACACACACACACACACACACACACACACACACACACACACACACACACACACACACACACACACACACACACACACACACACACACACACACACACACACACACTACCTGTTGGCGTAGGCACAGATGCTGTCGACCAGAGGACAGTTCTTCAACATGGCCTCCACTTTTCCCAGAGAGACGTACTCTCCTGCCTGCAGCTTCACCAGGTCTTTCTTACGATCTGGAGACAAAGACAGTGTGTGGAAACATTTGAAAAGATAAAGGAATGAGCTGGTGGAAGGTTCCTTTCTCCACTGGACTCAGACTGACCAATGTGTCATCAAGATAAGAGAACATGTGGGGGGTTCTGGATGACTAAAGCAAACAGAAGTGTAGAGTAATTCTGGGAAGTAAGGTAATCAGATCTTTTGAAAGGCTTCCTGCCAGACTGATGGAAGTGGAGGAGAAATGTTGCATGGGAACATTTCAGAAACCTGGGGCACAATTAGAGATGTCCCGATCCGATCACGTGATCCGATATTATTATTATTTTATTTAATGTTACAAAAGAAAAATGACCATGTTCACGTCTTCAAGTCATCCTGAGGCCTTAGTTTTGGTTTGAAATTATTTTGGGCTTGTTTAGACCTGGTTGCTTATTTCTCTCAAAGCTGGCAACAGAGTGGGCGCAGTGTCTAATAGTAGCAGCAAGCTAACGAGAGGCTACGTTCAGCTGGTGGCTCGGGAGTCGGGACGGAGAAAATGTCAGGGGTTTGGAAGTATTATAAAATTGAAAGCGAAGGCAGTGTAACAGCCAGGTGGAAAGAACAGAGCTACGTTCAACACGACCTATCTAATACGCCACCTGAGAAACCAACACCAACAACAACACGACGAGTACACGGCGGCCACTCGGGTAACGGCACTGAAGCAACCCACACTTTTAAAAGGAAAGAGAAACTGCCGCAGAACAGTGACAAGGCCAAAGCAATAACAGCCAAGGTAGCTGAATTCATCGCGTTGGATGACCAGCCGTTATCTGTTACCTTTCCTCTTAACGCATTGCATAAAGATCGGATCGGGAAAAATCGGTATCAGCAGATTGTCAAAATCAAATGATCGGAATCGGATCGGGAGCAAAAGAAGGTGATCGGGACATCCCTAGGCACAATGTTGATGGTGATCATTTGGACGTATACACCTGTCCTTTTGTACGTCACACTTCCACTCAAAGCCAACCTAATTTCCTCACCGATGATCTTGAGGCACCCGTCTTCGTGAAACTCTCCGATGTCTCCCGTGCAGAACCACCTCTGACCGCTCTCGTCTACGAAGAAATCCTCATTTTTCGACCCGTTCTTGTAGTACCCCATGGTGACGTTGGGTCCACCGACCAGGATCTCTCCTCGTGGATTTGGTTTGTCTGTGCTACGATACCCGCCTGAGAGAAGAGGGTACGTTCAGGTGGTTGGAAGTTAAACAAGAAAACATGGACATATATATAGTTGTGCAGAAAAACCTGAGGTGGGAGAAGTACTCAGATCTTGTACTTGAGTAACAGTAGAAGTACTCAGATCTTGTAATAGTAGAAGTACTCAGATCTTGTAATAGTAGAAGTACTCAGATCTTGTACTTGAGTAATAGTAGAAGTACTCAGATCTTGTAATAGTAGAAGTACTCAGATCTTGTACTTGAGTAACAGTAGAAGTACTCAGATCTGGTACTTGAGTAACAGTAGAAGTACTCAGATCTGGTACTTGAGTAACAGTAGAAGTACTCAGATCTGGTACTTGAGTAACAGTAGAAGTACTCAGATCTGGTACTTGAGTAACAGTAGAAGTACTCAGATCTTGTACTTGAGTAACAGTAGAAGTACTCAGATCTGGTACTTGAGTAACAGTAGAAGTACTCAGATCTTGTACTTGAGTAAAAGTAAAAGTACTCAGATCTTGAGTAAAAGTAGAAGTACTCAGATCTTGTACTTTAGTTAAAGTAGAAGTACTCAGATCTTGTTCTTGAGTAAAAGTAGAAGTACCAGAGTGTAGGAATACTCTGTTACAGTAAAAGTACTGCATTCAAAATGTTCCTCAAGTGAAAGTAGAAAAGTATTCTCATCAAAATATAGTGAAAGACAGTGAAAGTAGTCGTTGTGCAGATTGGTCCATTTCAGAATAATATCTATGATATGTTTTATAATGATTGATCATGAAAGTGTTCTCAAAGCTGGTGAAGGTGCAGCTAGTCTGAAGTACTTTGTAGACTGCAGGGTAGCTGGTGGATTTACTCCAGGTGGAACTAAAGTCTGATTCAACACTTGGTTATATTTCACATCATTCATCCAGATCTGTAGAGTAACTAAAGGTATTCAATACATGTAGTGGAGTAAAAGTACACCATGTACCTCTGAACTACAGTATAGTGGAGTAGAAGTACAAAGTAGCATACAATTGAAATACTCAAGTAAAGTACAAGTACCTCATCATCTTACTTAAGTACTTGAGTAAATGTACTTAGTAACTTCCCAACTCTGATACAAACCTGAAAGAGAGTTCACTTTAAAAACTAGTGCTGGTCTGGAAGCCAAGCAGGAAATAAACTCAACTTGATAACTATCAAGATTAAACTGACAGTCATAAAAGTGAGTTATGATCCCTGACGTAAACAGATGGAAGTAGTACAGCAGAAGGAAAATAAGTGTCCTTACAAGGAAACGCTGACCGAGGAATGATGAATGCATTCAGAAAAGTGTTGATATGCAAAGACACGCAAAAGAGAAACGCAAGGACTGATGTTTGTCCCTGTAAATCCATCTGACTCTGTATTACATTGCCATGGATATTGCACGTGTGTGTGTGTGTGTGTGTGTGAGTGTGTGAGCGTGTGAGTGTGTAGTCTCACTCACCCTCCACCCAGTCTTTGAGCTTCATCTCACAGCAAACCAGCGGTCCTCCCACTCTCCCAGTGCTGTAATCCCACACTGAAAAAAACACACACACACACACACACACACACACACACACACACACACACACACACACACACACACACACACACACACACACACACACACACACACACACACACACACGATGAGGGAACACAGCAGCATCAAGGCACGACAGTTATAACCATAGCAACATGACCTCATGTGTTCCCTCGCCATGGAAACCCCATCCCAGAGGAATGCCCAGTGTTCCTTGGCTCTAGATGAGCGCAGTGGAGATGGTTCGTCTGGGACAAAGGCTGGAGGTATCGGATACATGTGACGGCAATGAAAGCACGAAACTGATTATTGGGACATGATACAGTTAAACTGTGCAATTCATTACCTGTCACTTGTTAGATGTTTGTATCCTAAGCGACTCACACACATCCAACCATGTGGGGTGAAGTGTCTGCAGCGGGGTTTGAACCCTCAGCGCACTAACTAAATTCAGTTTTGATAGCCAATCAATACTAATACACCACGGTTTGTCACTTACATGTTATATATCGTAGTACAAGGTCAACAATGTTTTACCTTCATATTTGTATATATATGTATTTTATTTTATATTTTGGACACTTATTGTTTTTTAACTTCTTATGTTTATATGATTTATTTAATTTAATTTTATTCTTTCTTACTTTAACTTCTGCTTATATTAATTGTATTTAATCTTTTTACTGTACATTTTTACTTTTTCTATATACTAATATACGTATAATTTTTTATAATTTATTTTAATTTAATTATTATTGAAACAGGACCGGTAAGATTCCAATTCGTCCGGTAAAAGAAATGATTTCCGGACATTTGACTGGCGGAAACCCACATGTCCTTTTCCCTCTCAGTGAACGATGTGTTCCTCTCCAAAGCGGAACCCTCCCACGCAGGATCCATCTTCATTATCTTTATCGCACTGGTTCTCCCATCCTGTAAAGTCATCTCTCCATCTTCATGTCCTCCCACTGCTTCTATCACCACTTGGAGATTATGGAAACTCCATTTGTTCCTCCAAGTATACTTCCCACAATTGCTCAATGATGCACAACTTCAACCCTCCTGTCGTCTTCGGGTCAAATCAGACCGATGTACTACTTTCATCAATCATAACTTGTCTGTTTTACATTCGGTTGCATTAAAGCTTCATGATATCCTTCACAGGAGACATTTGAACATATCACATTGCTGATCACCACTTTCATTGGATTCTGGATGATTTAGTCAACTTTGTAACATCCATGGTGTTCCCATAAAGAAAAGGAATTAGTAACCATCCGGATCAGATACAACACACACACACACACACACACACACACACACACACACACACACACACACCCCCACACACACACACACACACACACACACACATACCATGTATACATCATTTCAGGGGACATTACATTGACTTACATGCATTTCCTGGAGACTTATCCTAACCCTAACCATAACCAACACATGCCTAACCCTAACCCTTACCCTAACCCTTAACCCTAACCCTTACCCTAACCCTAATCCTAAACCTAACCAAGTCTTCACCCTAAAATTAATGATTCCCCTCATGGGGACCTCCAATTTGTCCCCATAAGGGAGGCGAGTCCCCACACGTGACTATGTAAACAGATTTAGGTCCCCACAAGTATAGTAATGCTAGGCCACACACACACACACACACACACACACACACACACACACACACACACACAATTTGATACATTTCCCGCTCTTATGTGCCACTCCCCCCACATGGATCACACCTGGCACATGCAGTACATGTTCAGTGTCTGTTCTTTGTATATGTACTGCAGTTGTTCATGTACACCAGTACTCTGATACAATATGTACAGTTTGAAAGGGTGTTAAATGAAATGTGATGATTAATGGGTTTTGTGTTAATGTAATAGCAGTTAAAACACGACCGGTCACATTTGACCACGAACACCAAAGTAAGAGGGGGAAACAAAGACAATAGGAGGGTTGAGAGCAATACTGATGTCTATTCCCATATAGATACTGCAGTAAATGAGACTCTCGTATCAGATGGATTCTGAGCAGAGTATGGTAGCAGTTAATAAATACAAAAACAAATAAGTGAAGTGTAATCCCCCCAAAAAGCATTGGAAAGACGTTGCGACACACCTCAATATACTCAACAATACAATGTAAATAAAGCTGACAGCTATTATGTATATAAATAGTTCTTTTCATTAGTCTGAGATATCGTGTAGCAGCCGACTGTTACACAATGTAATTACACACAGCTGCTCATCACCTCTCTGTTCCTCGACAATCCTCAACCTCTGTTATCTTCACGGTCATCTGTATGTTGTACCTTTTAATGCTGTTGTTTATTTCTACTATCTTCATTTCTACTTATGTACAAGGCTTTGTTGTTTATGCTGTTGCAGCGCAAATAAATCCCAATTTGGGATCAATAAAGAATATCTAATCTTATCCTATCATTTTAGCTGTGTGTGGTGAACAAGCTCTTTGGATGAGAGGTAAAGAATGAAAGCAGATCAGACATAGAGTCTTGTAGGATAGATGTTTTGCTTTCAGGCAATAAATGAAAAATGATACAGGGCAGACTTTAAATAAACTGCTTCCTCTATTTGCTAGATATTCTTTTAAAACATTGTCTATTTCTTTAACCGTGTACTTTGTAATTGTTTTCTTACGCTCGCTGATGGTTCCCGCCCCGCAGGTCTCCGTCAGGCCGTAGCCCTGACCCACCGGGCAGCAGAAACACACGTTCATGAAGCGCTGCGTGACGGCGGATAGCGGCGCTCCACCGGATAACAAGACCCGTATCCGACCTCCGAGCAGAGAGCGAACTTTACTGAACACCAGCCTGGATGGGACGGGGGGGGGGGCAAGTACACACATCCTTTACTCAAGTAGAAGTACAGATAATCCTGTTGAAAGTAGAAGTACTGACTAAACTTCTTTACTCAAGTGAAAGTAAAGGCTTTGAAATGTACTTCAGTAAAAAGTACCCATAACTAGCAGCTGTTTTAAAGAGTACCTGACCTCCCTTTATATTAATAGAACAATAATGTCATTGTTAGCTAATGAATGTTTCCATGCTGAACAACGGCAACATGACAACGTTTCCATTGGTCCCTCTTCTTTAGAGAAGACCAGGAAATGATGGATACACAGATCGTGTTCAAATCAATAGGCACGCAATGACTCTAAAGAATAATGATCACGCATCAAACACACATTCAGACTAAAGGAACCAGCTGTTTGGAAAATGAGAGAAGTAGAAAGTACAGGTATTTGAGTTCAACATGTAAGAAGTAGAAAGTACAGGTATTTGAGTTCAACATGTAAGAAGTAGAAAGTACAGGTATTTGAGTTCAACATGTAAGAAGTAGAAAGTACAGGTATTTGGAGTTCACATGTAAGAAGTAGAAAGTACAGGTATTTGAGGTTCAACATGTAAGAAGTAGGAAAGTACAGGTATTTGAGATTCAACATGTAAGAAAGTAGAAGTACAGGTATTTGAGATCAAACATGTAAGAAATAGAAAGTACAGGTATTGGAGTTCAACATGTAAGAAGTAGAAAGTACAGGTATTTGAGTTCAACATGTAAGAAGTAGAAAGTACAGGTCATTTGAGTTCAAACATGTGAGAAGTAGAAAGGTACAGGTATTTGAGTTCAACATGTAGAAGTAAAAGTACCAGGTATTTGAGTTCAACATGTAAAAGTATTACAGGTTATTTGAGGTCAACATGTAAGAAGTAGAAAGTACAGGTATTTGGAGTTCAAACATGTAAGAAGTAGAAAGTACAGGTATTTGAGTTCAACATGTAAGAAGTAGAAAGTACAGGTATTTGAGTTCAACATGTAAGAAGTAGAAAGTACAGGTATTTGAGGTTCAACATGTGAGAAGTAGAAAGTACAGGTATTTGGGTTCAACATGTAAGAAGTAGAAAGTACAGGTATTTGAGTTCAACATGTAAGAAATAGAAAGTACAGGTATTTGGGTTCACATGTAGAAGTAGAAAGTACAGGTATTTGAGTTCAACATGTAAGAAGTAGAAAGTACAGGTATTTGAGTTCAACATGTGAGAAGTAGAAAGTACAGGTATTTGGGTTCAACATGTAAGAAGTAGAAAGTACAGGTATTTGAGTTCAACATGTAAGAAGTAGAAAGTACAGGTATTTGAGTTCAACATGTAAGAAATAGAAAGTACAGGTATTTGGGTTCAACATGTAAGAAGTAGAAAGTACAGGTATTTGGGTTCAACATGTAAGAAGTAGAAAGTACAGGTATTTGAGTTCAACATGTAAGAAATAGAAAGTACAGGTATTTGGGTTCAACATGTAAGAAGTAGAAAGTACAGGTATTTGTGTTCAACATGTAAGAAGTAGAAAGTACAGGTATTTGAGTTCAACATGTAAGAAGTAGAAAGTACAGGTATTTGAGTTCAACATGTAAGAAGTCAAAGTAAAAAGTCGTCAGAAAAAGAAGTAGTGGAGAAAAGTACTGATACCAGAAAAACGTACTTGAGTACAGAAACAAAGTATTTGTACTCCACTTCTTCCCCCCTCTGTGAACCAGAGAATACAGCGAGCAGGTTCTTCACCTCTGCTCTAAATGCCTCTGCTACCACTCACTTGTCGCACAGAGGTGTGCTGTTTCCTCTGGAGAGCTGCTCCAGTTTGTAGTTGTACGCCAGGATGAAGAGAGTCCGCTGCACACAGCTCATCTCCTCCACCTTCAGCATCACGTTCTTATAAATACGATCCATGATCTCCTGCAAGGGGAGGAAAGAGAACCAATGAGGGATAGGAGGAGACTCAAATCAATTCAGAAGAAGCCAAGCATATGTGAGCTATATCACAGGGTTCAAAGGTTCAAAGGTCATATCTTCTACAGTGTAGACATGGCATTGAAAACCTTCTGACCTGAGCTCCTCCAACGATGCAACATATATAATAAAATAGAAAATAGTGCAAGAAGTCTATATTCACATACATAGAAAACGATATAAGAACAGAATGTAAAGTTAAATATTGGAGAGTAAGATGACATTAAATACGGTTTATTACGGTGTTAACTTTTTAGATAAATAAGTAAATTGCCAACCAAAATGTTAGTTAACTTTCATGAACTTCAAACACAGTGAAGGGGTTAAAGTGTACACAAAGAGTACGTAGCAACCTGTCAATCACAAGGTAGTCCCGCCCTAACCCTGCTTCATTTTCTATTTGACTCTAAGTGGGATTATAATTGACAAGGTATAGGGTGAGACCAAATTCAAGAACATATATACAACATAATAGATATGGAAAAGGTAGCCACAGTGACCCATTGGTTTGTGGATTACGGAGCTTGGCGTTCTGATTTCTTTTGGAACCAGACGTCACTATTTGGCCAAAGGTGAAATAAAAGTTTGGCACAGCCAGAGACACATGCAACGGGGCGAAGCCTGCGAGCGAGTTCAGGCAGTCAACTCGAGCACCAATGATACATGAACACGTGCCGCGCCTCGTCCCTCTTTCAACCAACCAAACACATTCTCCTAAACATGCCGCTCTATTGAAGCTGCCAGGTCTTCCTGCCTCTGCCTCGCTGCTGCTGCTGCTGCTGCGTTCATGTTGCTGCTGCTCGCCTGCCCCACCACCCCAGCTTCCACCCCAGCTTCCACCCCAGCTTCCGCCCCAGCTTCCGCCCCAGCTTCCGCCCCAGCTTCCGCCCCAGCTTCCGCCCCAGCATCCGCCCCCAGCATCCGCCCCAGCTTCCCCCCCAGCTTCCGCCCCCAGCATCCGCCCCAGCTTCCGCCCCAGCTTCCGCCCCAGCATCCGCCCCAGCTTCCGCCCCAGCTTCCGCCCCAGCTTCCGCCCCAGCATCCGCCCCAGCATCCGCCCCAGCTTCCGCCCCAGCTTCCGCCCCAGCTTCCGCCCCAGCATCCGCCCCAGCATCCGCCCCAGCTTCCGCCCCAGCTTCCGCCCCAGCTTCCGCCCCAGCATCCGCCCAGCATCCGCCCCAGCATCCGCCCCAGCTTCCGCCCCAGCATCCGCCCCAGCTTCCGCCCCAGCTTCCGCCCCAGCTTCCGCCCCAGCTTCCGCCCCAGCATCCGCCCCAGCTTCCGCCCCAGCTTCCGCCCCCTTCCGCCCCAGCATCCGCCCCAGCATCCGCCCCAGCATCCGCCCCAGCTTCCGCCCCAGCATCCGCCCCAGCATCCGCCCCAGCTTCCGCCCCAGCATCCGCCCCAGCATCCGCCCCAGCATCCGCCCCAGCATCCGCCCCAGCTTCCGCCCCAGCTTCCGCCCCAGCATCCGCCCCAGCTTCCGCCCCAGCTTCCGCCCCAGCATCCGCCCCAGCTTCCGCCCCAGCTTCCGCCCCAGCTTCCGCCCCAGCATCCGCCCCAGCTTCCGCCCCAGCTTCCTCCGCCCAGCTTCCGCCCCAGCATCCGCCCCAGCATCCGCCCCAGCATCCGCCCCAGCATCCGCCACCCCCCAGCATCCGCCCCCAGCTTCCGCCCCAGCTTCCGCCCCAGCATCCGCCCCCAGCATCCGCCCCAGCATCCGCCCCAGCATCCGCCCCAGCTTCCACCCCAGCTTCCACCCCAGCTCCACCCCACCTCCACCCCAGCTTCCACCCCAGCTTCCACCCCAGCTCCACCCCCACCTCCACCCCAGCATCCACCCCACCACCACCCCAGCTTCCACCCCAGCTTCCACCCCAGCTCCACCCCAGCTCCACCCCAGCTTCCACCCCAGCTCCACCCCAGCATCCGCCCCAGCATCCGCCCCAGCATCCGCCCCAGCTTCCACCCCAGCTTCCACCCCAGCTTCCACCCCACCACCACCCCAGCTTCCACCCCAGCTTCCACCCCACCACCACCCCAGCTTCCACCCCAGCTTCCACCCCACCACCACCCCCAGCTCCACCTCAGGTTCCACCCCAGCTCCACCTCAGGTTCCGCCCCAGCATCCGCCCCAGCTTCCACCCCAGCTTCCACCCCTGCTTCCACCCCACCACCACCCCAGCTTCCACCCCCACCACCACCCCAGCTTCCACCCCAGCTTCCACCCCACCACCACCCCAGCTCCACCTCAGGTTCCACCCCAGCTTCCACCCCAGCTTCCACCCCACCACCACCCCAGCTTCCACCCCAGCTTCCACCCCAGCTTCCACCCCACCACCACCCCACCACCACCCCAGCTTCCACCCCAGCTCCACCCCAGCTTCCACCCCACCACCACCCCAGCTTCCACCCCAGCTTCCACCCCAGCTTCCACCCCACCACCACCCCAGCTTCCACCCCAGCTCCACCTCAGGTTCCACCCCAGCTTCCACCCCAGCTCCACCCAAGCATGAAGCTCAAAACAAGAACAAGTCATTATCCAAATCAGTAGTGAGTGCAAAAGCGGGATTATGGCTAAACGGGGGAAAGGGTAAAAGCTAAAGACAATACAACAAGAAACCCATCTGGTTCATGGAGGCTTTAGTGAGAGAGGAAGTGGACTCGGATCCAAGCAGCAGCTCGTCGTTATATCATAGCAAACAATTTGTACGTGTGTGTGTGTGTGAGTGTGTGCGTGTGTGTGTGTGTGTGTGTGTGTGTGTGTGTGTGTGTGTGTGTGTGTGTGTCGTGGGGATAACCACATGGGGCTTTCTCACGTTCTGTTTACAGCTGTGAATGGTTACAGACACTGGGGCCCTCTGACCTTTACACTACCACCACTGGGAGGATGGGAGGGGGGGGGAGGGAGTTTATGGTGTGAGAGACGATCAGGGGGGGAGAATACAGCGATGAGGGCGTATTGTCTACAAACTATCCTGCGCACAGTCTAGCCAACGACTGTAATGGAAATATAATGTCATATCGTCAGAGATGGCAAAAGTACACACATCCTTTACTCAAGTAGAAGTACAGATACTCGTGTTTACAAATACTCTGGTGAAAGTAGAAGTACTGACTAAACTTCTTTACTCAAGTGAAAGTAAAGAGGCTTTGAAATGTACTTCAGTAAAAAGTACCCATAGCTAGCAGCTGCTTTAAAGAGTACCTGACCTCCCTTTATATTAATAGAACAATAATGTCATTGTTAGCTAATGAATGTTTCCAACGTTTTAAAAGACCAGTTGTACTAGAATCTTTAAATGATAGCAGAAAGAAGTTGTATAAACAACATTAGTACCTTGTAAATGAGATATAGTGCAAGAAGTATTGTGTACATGATTGCAGTTTTAGAGGTACTTCCGCTAAAAAACAGCCGTGAGATTGAACCAGAAGTAGTAGTGGCAGTAAAGGCTAAACAAACCGCTCAGAAGATGCTAAAAAGTACAGAGAGGACTGAGTCAAATAAAACATTTCTGGGGTTTGAATCCGTAAAGAAAACATTAATTTTAGAAACAGATCCGGTAGATACAGGTCAATGAGAGAATAGTGTATAATGCATTGAGTTGTGTTGAGTTGACTGTCTCTACGTACCGGGACAGCTGCCATCAGCGTGGGCTGCAGGACGCTGCTGTCTCCTTTACTGCCTTTCTTGATCTTGGTTGACTTTGGATTGGGAAGAAAGTAATTAGGAATTATTTGGTTTACTTGCAAAAAAACGACAATATCAGACAATATTCCGAGTGAGAGCCTGAAACCAGGACCAAGCTGTCATTTCCCACCCCTTGAATGTCTCATTAGACTATTAACTATCTTTTTACAAGTATACAACATGTCTTTCTGTCGACGAAAAACAAGTTACAGGGTTATTAGTTTGACGATGAAAGTTTAGAAACACAACCCTTACCTGGTCAGAGAGGGTCTGAGGCGACGAGTATCCGATCCGGCACCCGTGAGCCATGCCCACCAACTCTGCACTGAGCTCCAGAACATGAGCCAGAGGCAGGTAGCCGATGTAGGTGTCCTCCTCACTGTCACACACACACACACACACACACACACACACACACACACACACACACACACACACACACACACACACACACACACACACACACACACACACGGTTAAGAAAAGTACTTCCAAGTTGTGCTAGATTTCTGCTAATGTAAAAGTTAGGGCTGCTATACTGGGCAAAAATTAAATTGGAATATTTGTTGGTACATTTATTGCAAAATCTAAATAGTGGTTCACTTTCAGAACTAAATTATGAGGCTAGATAACGCTTGGCCCTTAATCACAATAACAATGTTTTTTTTGGAATAAGAATATCTATCCTTTGCTTTGACCTTAAAATGATCTAATGTTATTCAGGCGTTTCTGGATCCTCCAACATAAGCTTTCCCATTATATATCATCTAATATCTCCATGATGAATATGTATATTTTGATAAAGCATGTGACTTGTAAGTTAATAAATAGTCTACATCAGGGGTGTCAAACTCAATTTCATCTCGGGCCACATTAGCAGGTTGCCAGTTTTATATATAAGACTATATAAAATAAATGTATTATTTATTTAATATATATAAAATAATGTATTATATTACATTATTGCCTCTGCATTGAATCTGATAGGGTAATAACTTCATAATTAACTACGTCTGAAAGCAGAGGTCTAGGGCAAATCATTGCAAGTCTCTTCAGTGAGAATGTCACAAAATGATTTAAAAAGAAAAGCTGGAAAAAAAGTCAAAATAAAATTAAAATAAATTACATTTTGAAAAAAAAGTCAGGTTCTGAGAAAAAAGGCAAATTTGAGATGCATTGTGGGACATGTAGTTTATGGGCAAATCGCCATGTAACCGTATAATATACATATCATGTTCTTTGCAAGCTCTTATGGGGCCACAGAAAATGAAGTCACGGGCTGGATTTGGCCCCCGGGCCTTGAGTTTGACACCCCTGGTCGACATGAAATAAACAAATGGTAAAGCCAATGTAATGTGCTCCTGTTTGAATGAAATACTGACTGTTTCAAGAACATCCAGAGAAAAATATTTATAAATATCTCAAAGTTCAAATCCTTTTTAAACAAAAACTGCATCTTAAAAATCTAAACCCCTCACTAATGCGATTTTCTAAGAAATATAGGATTATACGTGCTTATTATTGTCAATTTTGACGACATAATTGTGTTTATACGATATATAATTAAATCACAATCGGATTAAATTGAATGACGAAAAAGGATTATATTGAATAACCATCCCTCAGTAGACGTGTCTGCTCTTCAGTGCACATGAGGAGGTTTGATATGACTTCATCCAGCCATAATTCTTCTAAGAAATCTGATTGCCGTCTAAACCCTTTAACCTCCATTTGTCTCACTCGTACTGAACTCCCTTCCTTCTGCACATCCTCCCTCCCCCGCCCCGCTCCCCAGAGAGAAGAGGCGCTTTCTGTTTTAATGTAAACATGCGTGTTGTGTGATGGAGAAATCTGCCTGACACTCTGCACGTGCTCAGCCTGAAAGAGCATTTATTATCCTCCCTAAAAACACTGTGTAGACCTCGAGAAGCAGTGACAGCAGACTTTAGTGAAAGAGTTTAATACAGGGGGGAGGGGAGATAACGTCCTTACGGAGCGTCCACACAGCAGCGTGCGTTGACTGTGATGATATAATACATTTTAAACTGCTCAAAACTAAAATTATGTCACATTTTGTAAAGGTAGAAAGGGTTCCTCCCCGGCAGTCAAACGGCTTGAATCGCGAATAGTTGAACGTTATTTGGAAACACCCTTTTTCTCAGTATCACCATGAGTTAGAGGAGAAGATTAATGCGTTCACACCGCAGTACTTTTCCCACTTTAGTTCCGATATATAGCTCCGAAATGTCCTGCCTCCAAACGCTGTGCGGCACCGCAGCCTGCCAGTAAACCCAAAGCAGAAGAAGAAGAAGTGATGTCAGCGTCTTCATTTGACTAATCCACCCTCAGGGACTTATTCCGGTGTGAACGCGATCTGTACTTAGTTCATGAGAACTCTTTAGTTCATGAGAACTAAAGAGTTCTCAGGAACTAAAGTGGGGAAAGTACTGCGGTGTCATATGAAGAGACAGTCAGCTGCTAGTTAGCTTAGCTTAGCATTAAGACTGGGAAGAGTGGAAAACACCTAGCCTGAGCCTTGCCTAGCCAAACACTGCTCAAATGTCTATTACATTTGTACCGTCTAATACTCTGCCGTACATTAACTCTACCTTAAAAAAACACATTCGTTTAGCTGACGCATTTATCCAAAGCGTCTTACAATAAGTGCAATAAAACATGAGTATAACAACTCAGAACAGCAAGAAACCTGCAAGTTCAAGATGCCAAAACGTTTTAACTACTCCAACATTTGTGGTGCGTGTGGCTGTGTGTGTGTGTGTGTTGTGTGTGTGTGTGTGTGTGTGTGTGTCTGTGTGTGTGTGTGTGTGTGTGAGTGTCTGTGTGTGTGTGTGTGTGTGTGTGTGTGAGTGAGTGAGTGAGTGTGTGTGTGTGTGTGTGAGTGTGTGAGTGAGTGAGTGAGTGAGTGAGTGAGTGTGTGTGTGTGTGAGTGAGTGAGTGAGTGAGTGAGTGAGTGAGTGAGTGAGTGTTGTGTGAGTGAGTGAGTGAGTGAGTGTGTGTGTGTGTGAGTGAGTGTGTGAGTGAGTGAGTGAGTGAGTGTGTGTGTGTGTGAGTGAGTGTGTGAGTGTGTGTGTGTGTATGAGTGAGTGAGTGAGTGAGTATGTGTGTGAGTGAGTGAATGTGAGTGAGTGAGTGTGTGTGTGTGTGTGTCTGTGTGTGTGTGTGTGTGTGTGTGTGTGTGAGAGGTTTCATTTCCACGGTGCAGTGGAAACTGATCAAAAAACTATACGTATATATCACGTTAAAAATGTGCTGCATGTCTTATTACACCAAAATGTCTCTGAAACCACATTTTGCAAGCCTGTAATAATACAGTTTCACTACATTGTGTCAAATGTCTCGTATATATCACATATTCGATCGAGTATTACATGTTTTCTATAAGGTGAGTTTGTGTTTCTTACTTCAGGTTGGGAACAATTACACAATTATGCTTAAAATCAGGACCTACCTGATCAACACACGACACCACACATGTAGTTTCAAATGTACTGCATGTCTTATTACACCAACATGTCTCCATATTGTTCACGCTTGTAATACTCCAGTTCTACATTATATCATCACCTCTCGTGCAGGTATCCCATATGTTCTGTACGTTTGTATGTCTTACTTCAGGTTGGGTATTCGCTCGGCCATCCCAGTGAGGCCGGCGATGATGTTGCCATGGGAGATCATGACTCCTTTGGGGGTGCCCGTGGAGCCGCTGGTGTACATGATGACGGCGATGTCTGAGGCCAGCGGAGGATTACGATCCCGAGAAGCTGTGATGCGAGGACACAAAAGCACATTTAAGCTCAAACCTTTGGTCATATCTCCAAAAAGATGTTCACATGTGGTCCTAATCGTCTCCTTTGGACTCGTCTTCCATTTCAGATCCGCGAAGCTATTTCCGTTGTCTGAAAACCCATCTCTTCGCTTCTGTCTTCCTTGTAAACTAGCTTCCATCACCTAGTTTCCATCTCCATTACCATCACTTCAGTCACATGCTTTTATCACATGGCACTACTTGTTGGATAATGGTTTTATAATTATTATGCTATGACGTTTGTTTTGTCTTTATGCAGCCCTTTGAGGCATTTCTTGTGATTTGGAGCTATAAGACATTTTGATTTGACTTGTATGTGTTACGGGTGAGCGACCCAAATGCAGATAACACTGAAAATACCTTTATTTCAAGGATACACGGATACACAGAACACTCCCCGGTGAACAACAATGACAGACAGAAAAAACAGAACTTAAATACACAGAAGACTAATCAAGGAAACAAGAGACAGGTGAGGAGGGAGGAGAAAACACAGGGGCACCAGGTGAACACAATCAGGAAAACAGGTAGGAGGGAACACACAGACAGGAAACCAAAGACAGATCTAAACAAGACAAAACACAACACAGACAGATTGTGACAGTATGCTTACGCTCTCGCAATGCTGTGATGTGAGAACACCAACACTTGAACTTGAAACAGATGTTCACATGGGGCCCTAAACGTCTTCTGTACTATGTTCAAAAATACTGTTTCCCTATTGACCTTCATTGGGAAGCTTTTACTCTTATTTTAATATCGTTTTTTTGTCTCGTCAAATTGGTTTAAAATGCTAGGTTCAGGGAATCTAGAAAAGAAAGGGAAGTTTTTCTGGGAAAGGTCTCGGAGAGGCTTTAACATGAAGGTTTATTCATGTATTTTATACCTGTGTAAATAAACTGGCCTTGGCTTTGGACTAATCTATTAAAGCTACTCATCCGGATTTAAAATGAGGAGCTCCAGGGGCGGACTGGGACTAAAAATCAGCCCGGGACTCTCGACCGGCCCACTTCGGTACCGCTAGTAAATTGTCAACGGGGGGGGAGTGGAGGGGATGCTAGTGACTTATCCGACCGGGCCACATCGTCTGACCGGCCCACTTTAGTACCGGCCCATCAGGATTCGTCCCGAACGTCCCGATGGCCCCTGAGGCGCTCTGACCACGAAGAAGAGTATTTCTCGAAACAAAAGAGTGTATAACTTTAAGACAGCGTTATGATGAATTAAAGAGTAGAGAAATAAACGCCACTAGAATGTCTCAAAATAGAATTAAAACAGCATTAAAAAGTAGAAAACTGCTGAAACAAAACAAATTGTTGTTGTGCTAAGCTAACAGCGTAATCACTCTAAGATCACGAACAGAAACAAAGCTGAGGATGGAAGAAGGGAGGACAGAAGACGAGGGCCTCTCTTCTTCCTCTTCTTCGGCGCGTTGGAGTGTGAGAGCTGATGTCATGAGAAGTTATGAACTTCCTTTCTCTCTTCACTCTAACAGCCTCTCTTGTTTTGGGTCAGTCGGTTCAAGGGGCCACGAAGAAAAAGACGAAGAGATGCCGGAGACTTGTCCTCCTCCATCCACTCTGAACAAGCGTCGTAGCGACCTTAATCTGGCACAGATGTGAGCACTTCCTCATTCTCATGACCTAATGGGACTGATACCAATCCCCCTCCCAAGTAAAACACACCAAGACGAACCCATTTGAAGGGGCAGTTTCTGACCTCAAAACAATGTACAGTATATACAGCTTGTAACACATTGCTGTAAGTGGGGCTGCCAAAGTAATCAAATGTGTATCAATATGTACCAGTGCAATATCCAAATTACAGTAAGGGCAATATCTTTTTAAAAGCAAGTCGTCATGTGCAGATGCAAACTACCAAAGGGATTTCATTATTTAAAACAGATTTGAAAGTGCTTTATTAGGGGTTTAAACCCAAAGTGTGGCCGTCTGTGGTTAGGGTTAGGGTTGGTGGTGCCAAAGCCAATGGGATCTTTCTATTGGATTTTTGAAAATGTCATAAAAATAAGCTCTGTTGCAAACACACATTTATAATACCTACGTTTTTTCAGCAGGAAAATATTCAAGCCACTTTATGATTTTTAAAGCGTTAATGCAATCTCCAGAAGTAAAAAGCTAATGTTGGGCTATAAAGGAACTACAGCACGGTCACATGACTTCACGTCACCACCGCTAAGCTAAAGGAGGCTAATGTTTGGCTATAAAGGAACTACAGCACGGTCACATGACTTCACGTCACCACCGCTAAGCTAAAGGTGGCTAATGTTGGGCTATAAAGGAACTACAGCACGGTCACATGACTTCACGTCACCACCGCTAAGCTAAAGGAGGCTAATGTTTGGCTATAAAGGAACTACAGCACGGTCACATGACTTCACGTCACCACCGCTAAGCTAAAGGTGGCTAATGTTGGGCTATAAAGGAACTACAGCACGGTCACATGACTTCACGACACCACCGCTAAGCTAAAGGTGGCTATTGTTGGGCTATAAAGGAACTACAGCATGGTCACATGACTTCACGTCACCACCGCTAAGCTAAAGGAGGCTAATGTTGGGCTATAAAGGAACTACAGCATGGTCACATGACTTCACGTCACCACCGCTAAGCTAAAGGTGGCTAATGTTGGGCTATAAATAGGGTTGCCAACTTCCAGACATGGAAAAAACGGGACACATGCATGTGTCCCTCGCGCGCGCGGGGGACATTTTGTAAATTTTGTCCAAAATGTTAAAAAATAAAATATTTGAAAAATGGTATTAAGTAATGAAAAGTATACATGATGTGAACATGCACGGTACATCATTATTAGACTTAATGTTATCCTTCAACCAACCATTTTCCCATCAATCGGCTGACTGACTCTCACACACAAAAACAGCACCACGACAGCGCCTTCTCTCTCTCTCTCTCTCTCTCTCTCTCTCTCTCTCTCTCTCAAAACCACACGTTAACAAAATAGAACAATAGTTGGCTTTTCCAGAGAGATTGATCAGTATCAGTAACCTCCTCACCTGCTGCAACATCGGTGGGAGGAGGACACAGCTCTTTTAGAATATCCCTCACAGTTTTGGGGCCAAGCACATTGGCTGTTATCATCTCAGCCTTTGTTCTTCCACATTGCATTTTCTTTGCAGTGTTGGAATCACTAAACATGGCACTTGCCCGCTTATTACTGCAGTCCATGCTGTTGTAACTCAAACCATGCTTAACTGTGTGATACACTGATGTTACCTCACATGCAGCAACTTTGTCTTGTTCTGCAGTTGAACTGCCGAAGAATTTTGTAATATTTGATGCACCTTTATTTTGTATTGCTCGCTTGTGCTGTGCCAGCATGCTGTTTCAGGTCGTTTTCTCCACCGTGACCTATTGAAAACTCCCTCCGACACAAGGTGCAGAAGACCCGAGACAGATCTCCACTCACGGGCTTTACCCAACTGTATTTTCCTTTCCACTGTGTGTTGAAAGACACAAGTCTTTTCTTTTTAGAAGGGCCAGGGCCCAGAACCACATCCTCTCTCTCTTCTCCTCTTTCATCGCCACCTCCACCGGCAGCGCTCATTTTCCACTACTGAACAGGCTGACATGCCACACAAACAATGATGCCGCGCCCGTGAAAATCTCACATACACGTGCGAGCATTGTGCCTGCCCTGTCAACTGAGCGGTCCTAGCGCCCGTCGCGGCCAGACACACTGCATTGCGCGCAAACATAATTTTTTATTTTATTTTCCCCTTTACACGGGAATCCGGGACAAACAATGTCCCGTACGGGACACGCCCCTTTTGGCTCAAATACGGGACGTCCCGGCTAATACGGGACGGTTGGCAACCCTAGCTATAAAGGAACTACAGCACGGTCACATGACTTCACGTCACCACCGCTAAGCTAAAGGTGGCTAATGTTGGGCTATAAAGGAACTACAGCACGGTCACATGACTTCACGTCACCACCGCTAAGCTAAAGGTGGCTAATGTTGGGCTATAAAGGAACTACAGCACGGTCACACGACTTCACGACACCACCGCTAAGCTAAAGGAGGCTAATGTTGGGCTATAAAGGAACTACAGCACGGTCACATGACTTCACGTCACCACCGCTAAGCTAAAGGAGGCTAATGTTGGGCTATAAAGGAACTACAGCACGGTCACACGACTTCACGACACCACCGCTAAGCTAAAGGAGGCTAATGTTGGGCTATAAAGGAACTACAGCACGGTCACATGACTTCACGACACCACCGCTAAGCTAAAGGAGGCTAATGTTGGGCTATAAAGGAACTACAGCACGGTCACATGACTTCACGTCACCACCGCTAAGCTAAAGGTGGCTAACGTTGGGCTATAAAGGAACTACAGCACGGGTCACATGACTTCACGTCACCACCGCTAAGCTAAAGGAGGCTAACGTTGGTCTATAAAGGAACTACAGCACGGTCACATGACTTCA
>CADEHL010001255.1:494578-547078 GCA_902827135.1 Harpagifer antarcticus | reverse complement strand
AACACATGCTCACACATGCTCAAACATGCTCACACATTGACAAAGACTTTTCAAGATGAAGGTCAAGGAATGTCAGCTCTACACACACGTGGTCTCTTTCTGTAGCCTTCGATGCTAGACGGAAGAATAACCTGCTTGTTTAATAAAAAAAGGAAAATATCTTCTGCAATCTTTTCTGTCGAACGCATTGAACCAACTCAAAGTCCCTCTATGCAACATTGCAAACTTTTGCGAGTTATGTTTCTTGTGCAAGTTTAAATTTTAAAGGTTTCTAACTGATGGCAAGTGCACAGAACTCTCAAATGATAATAACAATACATGTGATTTATATAGCGCTTTTCCTGGTGCTCAAAGCGCATTCGCCTTCATGTACACACACACACACACACACACACACACACACACACACACACACACACACACACACACACACACACACACACACACACACACACACACACACACACACACACACACACACACACACACACACACACCAAGTTTCTGAGTTCACTGGGGGCCTTTGGCTGACTCCATGCTGCCTCTGTCAACATCAGATGCTCACGTAGACTCACACTCACACTCACACTCACACACACACACTCACTCACACACACACACACACACACACACACACACACACACACGCACAAAATCACGTCTGTGGAATGGAGTATAATATATATACCGAAGCACACACAGAGGAAATTAAGGGTCTTTCAGGGAAAATCAAGACGGTTTAAGGAGATTAAAGTGCAGCTGTGGACGATCGGGGTAAAGAGAGCGCTCTCTGGAACGCCACATATTAAAGAGTAGATCAGGAAGCGCTGTAGGAAATTAAAACGTCAACTTTCTCTCTGGTTTACAGCGTTGATGCTTCAATGTCTATTTTTCTAAAGAATATTTCAGATGTTTATTTAAATACATTTAGCAGATTGTATTCAATGTGCCTTAAACAGTACACTTCTGATATAGTGCCATAAGCTTAACAGCAGCATCTCCCCTCACAGAGGAAGTGTTAGTGTTAGCCGTCATGTTTTTACTCAGTATTTGAAAGAGTGTCCATCACCAAGAAAGACATGGGACACTTATGTAAGAGCAAAGCAGGAGGGACAAAGTGACCTTCTTCTGTCTCAGCTGCATGTTACAAGTTCACTCCAAGTCCACTGCAACCATAACGTGCACACACACACACACACACACTTGAGTTTATGGGACCAGGCTTAGTGACTTCACATTACTGCGTCATGGAGCTGCAACACTTCCTGCTCTGACACTGTGTGTGTGTGTGTGTGTGTGTGTGTGTGTGTGTGTGTGAGTGTGTGTGTGTGTCTGTGTGTGTGTGTGTGTGTGTGTGTGTGTGTGTGTGTGTGTGTGTGTGTGTGTGTGTGTGTGAGGGCCATGACACCTCCAGCGTGAGATCTAAACACCAGATAGGGCTCCAGCTTCAAAACACATGCTCACACATGCACACACATGCACACGCATGCTCACACATGCTCATCAGATATTGGCTAGCGCTGAAACACATTGTGCGTGACATTTTTAAGCGTTGACCAATCACAACAGAGCTAGCCAGCTAACCAATCAGAGCAGACTGGGCTTTGGTTCCAGACAGAGGGTGAAAAGAGGTGCTGCAGCACAGGCAGTATGAGAAACATAAAGAGCTTTTTGAACATTAAGGCATGGAGACATGTAGAGACACTACATACTGATATACACCTGGACATCAGCAGGAGAGGACTCTTTAAAGTAGAGACTACATACTGATATACACCTGAACATCAGCAGGAGAGGACTCTTTAAAGTAGAGACACTACATACTGATATACACCTGAACATCAGCAGGAGAGGACTCTTTAAAGTAGAGACACTACATACTGATATACACCTGAACATCAGCAGGAGAGGACTCTTTAAAGTAGAGACACTACATACTGATATACACCTGAACATCAGCAGGAGAGCACTCTTTAAAGTAGAGACACTACATACTGATATACACCTGAACATCAGCAGGAGAGGACTCTTTAAAGTAGAGACACTACATATTGATATACACCTGACCATCAGCAGGAGAGGACTCTTTAAAGTAGAGACACTACATACTGATATACACCTGAACATCAGCAGGAGAGGACTCTTTAAAGTAGAGACACTACATACTGATATACACCTGACCATCAGCAGGAGAGGACTCTTTAAAGTAGAGACACTACATACTGATATACACCTGAACATCAGCAGGAGAGGACTCTTTAAAGTAGAGACACTACATACTGATATACACCTGACCATCAGCAGGAGAGGACTCTTTAAAGTAGAGACACTACATACTGATATACATGGTTACTAAACAGTAATCTGACAGTGTATATTCCTTTGTTATATCAGTGCCTTAGTCTCTTTCAAAACTCTCAAACCTCTGTTGATAATTGTTAGGACAGTGGAAAGACTAACAGAAAGACAGTTTTGATGAGATATATTTTGTCTTCATGGAGTTTGAATGGAAATGGTGGCTTTTTGAGAGAGCATATTAGTGAACTATAATAATTGTCCAATCCCTGTAGACTTAGTATATTAAGTATTCACTTGAATAAGCGCCTCCACCCACATGTCATGTTTCGGATAAATACGGTGATTACCGCGGAGTCATTTGTCTCGGGAATAAATCATATTAGCAGTTCCCACTGAGGCGAGGCAAGGCAAAGCAAGTTTATTTATATAGCACCTTTCAACACAAGGCAATTCAAAGTGCTTTACAAAAAGCGAAAGACATTAAGAAAATGGCATTTAAAATCAGTCATTAAAAAGAAAGGATAATAATAAAAGCCACATGTTAGTGATTAGTTTTTAATGTGCTGCAGCTGCCTTCTATTAAATCAGATCACTTTTAGTATCTCACATTATAGGGTCGCTTCTTGCATTTAAAGCCTGTCCTATTAGCTTGTTCTCATTTGCATTCTCTTGGCTTTTCAATTTCTGTTTCTGAATGTCATTTTCTTTATTATGCCTTCCTGTACATTTATTCCTGTGTCTTCTGGACTTCTTCATTATTAATAATATGGACAGGAAATGTCAAACACTGTCACCTCTCGTCACACCAATGAACACAATAACTGTGGTATTAGTCAACTATAGTAGAAAATAACGTATTAATGCTTATGTGTTTTTTCTGAAGCACCTTGAATGAACTAGTGCTGTATTGATACACTTGGTTTGCCTATACTATGATCCACCTGCACTGCAGTTTTTCTTATAATTTGAAGCCCTTTTTATGAAGAAAGATTATTTCCCACCCCCCTCTGAGCGTCTCTGTGCTCACAGACACTCACCGGGGAAGTTGTGCATGAAGCAGGCCTGGGCCGCGACGATCCACTCGGCCCGGGTCTCACAGAAGATGGCTATGTTGTTCTTCTGGCGCTGACCCAGAGACGCCAACCCGCTGCCGAGCTGAGTCGCCGCCGAGAAAACATCCTGATAGGAGAGCCAGCGGTACTCTCCCAGAATCACCTGCAGGAGGACACGTTCAATTAGGATACACAAGCACTTCATGTCTCTTCTACATCAACATGTGTCCCCTCTTCTTCATGTCTCTTCTACATCAACATGTGTCCCCTCGTCTTCATGTCTCTTCTACATCAACATGTGTCCCCTCTTCTTCATGTCTCTTCTACATCAACATGTGTCACCTCTTCTTCATGTCTCTTCTACATCAACATGTGTCCCCTCTTCTCCATGTCTCTTCTACATCAACATGTGTCCCCTCTTCTTCATGTCTCTTCTGCATCAACATGTGTCCCCTCTTCTTCATGTCTCTTCTACATCAACATGTGTCCCCTCTTCTTCATGTCTCTTCTGCATCAACATGTGTCCCCTCGTCTTCATGTCTCTTCTACATCAACATGTGTCCCCTCTTCTTCATGTCTCTTCTACATCAACATGTGTCCCCTCTTCTCCATGTCTCTTCTACATCACCATGTGTCCCCTCTTCTTCATGTCTCTTCTACATCAACATGTGTCCCCTCTTCTTCATGTCTCTTCTACATCAACATGTGTCCCCTCTTCTTCATGTCTCTTCTACATCAACATGTGTCCCCTCTTCTTCATGTCTCTTCTACATCAACATGTGTCCCCTCTTCTTCATGTCTCTTCTTCATCAACATGTGTCCCCTCTTCTTTCATGTCTCTTCTTCATCAACAGTGTCCCCTCTTCTTCTTGGCTCTTCTACATCACATGTGTCCCCTCTTCTTCATGTCTCTTCTACATCAACATGTGTCCCCTCTTCTTCATGTCTCTTCTACATCAACATGTGTCCCCCTCTTCTTCATGTCTCTTCTACATCAACATGTGTCCCCCTCATCTTCATGCTCTCTTCTACATCAACATGTGTCCCCTCATCTTCATGTCTCTTCTACATCAACATGTGTCCCCTCTTCTTCATGTCCTCTTCTACATCAACATGTGTCCCCTCTTCTTCATGTCCTCTTTACATCACATGTTCCCCTCTTCTTCATGTCTCTTCTACATCAACATGTGTCCCCTCTTCTTCCATGTCTCCTCTACATCAACATGTGTCCCCCTCTTCTTCATGTCTCTTCTACATCAACATGTGTCCCCCTCTTCTTCCATGTCTCTTCTTCATCAACATTGTCCCCTCTTCTTCATGTCTCTTCTTCATCAACATGTGTCCCCTCATCTTCTTGTCTCTTCTACATCAACATGTGTCCCCTCTTCTTCATGTCTCTTCTACATCAACATGTGTCCCCTCTTCTTCATGTCTCTTCTACATCAACATGTGTCCCCTCTTCTTCATGTCTCTTCTACATCAACATGTGTCCCCTCATCTTCATGTCTCTTCTACATCAACATGTGTCCCCTCATCTTCATGTCTCTTCTACATCAACATGTGTCCCCTCTTCTTCATGTCTCTTCTACATCAACATGTGTCCCCTCTTCTTCATGTCTCTTTTACATCAACATGTGTCCCCTCTTCTTCATGTCTCTTCTACATCAACATGTGTCCCCTCTTCTTCATGTCTCTTCTACATCAACATGTGTCCCCACTTCTCCATGTCTCCTCTACATCAACATGTGTCCCCTCTTCTTCATGTCTCTTCTACATCAACATGTGTCCCCCTCTTCTTCATGTCTCTTCTACATCAACATGTGTCCCCTCTTCTTCATGTCTCTTCTACATCAACATGTGTCCCCTCTTCTTCATGTCTCTTCTACATCAACATGTGTACCCTCTTCTTCATGTCTCTTCTACATCAACATGTGTCCCCTCTTCTTCATGTCTCTTCTACATCAACATGTGTCCCCTCTTCTTCATGTCTCTTCTACATCAACATGTGTCCCCTCTTCTTCATGTCTCTCCTACATCAACATGTGTCCCCTCTTCTTCATGTCTCTTCTACATCAACATGTGTCCCCTCTTCTTCATGTCTCTTCTACATCAACATGTGTCCCCTCTTCTTCATGTCTCTTCTACATCAACATGTGTCCCCTCTTCTTCATGTCTCTTCTACATCAACATGTGTCCCCTCTTCTCTTTTTGATCCATTTCTATAAAAACCTGTCTGAAAATGAGCTGATCAGATTTTGGACACTTTATGATGTCATAACGATGTTTTGTCTTGAGTAACCATTAGCGAATCAGCAACCAAGGTAACCCCCCCCCCCCCCCACACCTTATCACCTGAATCTCCTCCTAGAGCACCATTGAGTTCTTTTTAAACCAATCATCTCTCAGAGGGGCGTGGCCAGCAGCAGCTCATTAGCATTTAAAGCTACAGAATCAACACTTTTGAAACAGGCCTGAAACAGAGAGGATTATGGGTAATGCTACAATGATCTGTTTGGTGTTTCGAGCCAAACGTGTTCTGTATATATCTGAGACCTATAATATATTGATGCAACAGTATGGTAGGGGACCTTTAAATTAGGATACACAATAATTTCTCTAATGAAAGAAAATAACATTGAAGGATTCTCTCTTATTAAAGTTAGCAGAGGTGGAAAACTATTCAAATACTTTACTTGAGTACAGATACGAATACTACACCGTAAAAAGACATTACAAGTATTTCGAATTGTACTTTAGAAAACCTATTCAAGTGTTATCAGGAAAATGTATTTAAAGTATTGGTAGTAAAAGTGAACTGGATTTTGACCAAAAAAAGACTGAAGCAATTAGTGGAGTTGTTGCTAACAAATCGTATTGGCAACCGACTCAATCATTCTTTCTTAAATGTTGAAATATGTGACCTTTTCGAACTGTTATTTCACTAGCTTAAACATAATTATATTTATGACATTATTAGACTTTAAATAATGCAGCATCAGGTAGCATCTGACTAATGAAACAGTTATTTCACTTTGTGATGTAGTTTGTTCAAAGTGAACTTTACAGAACTGGTGGAGTATTACTATTTATATGTCATTATCAGATTGTTGCTTTAGTTAGAATGGTACTGTTTCGATACACACACTATTGATATTCAGGACTTCATTTGGACATTTTTGTAATATATTCGAAAACATTTTACTTTTTTGTTCAGCTATTTCATTGGTTTCATCTTTAAAGACGCATGATGGTGAAAGTGTATCGCATGTTTTAATGCACATTCTATAACACATAGGTTTGAGCAAGCTCTCTGATTGGTCAATAGGCGTGTTTGATTCCACGATCAAACAACGATCAAATAGAACGTGCCTAATCACAAAGTATCCAGTGGCCTACACACGCCACTAGCCTACCGAAACTACTTCCATGAGCCTACATCGTGTGGTTTCCATAGCGACGTTTAGCGACACACAGCCGTTACACGGTTATACATTGTCTCTCGTTGGAAATCGGTAGCTACAAAATGTCAGAAGCACCTGCATACAGCGGCTGGCGGAGGCAGGGTTGGAGGCCAGAGAAATCATGTCCGTTAGCGGACATAAAAACGAGTCATCGCTTCGCAGCTACTGGGCTCCATCTCTAGACAACAGAAAGATGTGGAGCAACGCGCTTTTTGCCGGTCCGGGACACGCCATGAAACGGCCACTGGAGGGCCTGAGCCAAATTGGAGGTCCCCATGAGGGGAATCATTAATTTTAGGGTGAAGACTTGGTTAGGGTTAGGGTTAAGGGTTAGGGTTAGGGTTAGGGTTAGGATAAGTCTCCAGGAAATGCATGTAAGTCAATGTAATGTCCCCTGAAGTGATGTATACATGGTATGTGTGTGTATGTGTATGTATGTGTGTGTGTGTATGTATGTGTGTGTGGTGTGTGTGTGTGTGTGTGTGTGTGTGTGTGTGTGTGTGAGGTTATACTGGCTCCTGGTGGTGAATCTGTGTCAGTACACTCAGAAACACACTATAATGATGACTGGACAGAACTGCTTTCCATTTTCAGGGAACAACAGGAGCTTAGACGAGTTCTCCTGCAGCATTAAAACTTTCAACAGTGAGGTTTAAACGGATTACCAGCGTCAGGCTGTGGGGATTTGAGTAATTCAGAGGTACTGTAACTGTAAAAGTCCACGCTCCAAAACACACAAGAAACACTGTTATGATAGTTAGAATATAGAGCTCTGCCACTTTAACACTGAGGTCTGAAATAACTTGCAGGTAGAACCGCAGTCAACAAATAAGAAAGAGTTTCGGGGTTAATTAATTAGTTGTTTTGTCTAAAAAAAAGGCAGACAATTGTAAAAGCAAAGACAGTGAATCACTGGTTCCTACAGACTTAGATGTCTTCAATATTAGCAAAATAATGTAATTTCGGCCCGCTGGATAATTCCTAATGTCTATTAGATCTGGCCCGCCGGTATATTGCACGCACACCTTCACTCCATCCTGAGGGTCTCCTCCGCTCAGAGCCTGAGCCCAAACATTGATGACCTTGCACCCAAGATGAGATGCCAAGTGTCTGAGCTAGCATCACAGAGCAGCACACTGAGTTCAAAGGATGCTTCCTTCTGCACTTTCTCTCTCACGACAACAGGACATGTTGGGTTTCTCTGTGAGGGGAATAGTTTTGTTGAAGCTGTTGTTGGCCTGTGGGAAAATGTACTCATAAGAACTGACTCTGGAGAAGCTGCAGATAGAGCCATAAGAGATGAATGCAGCTGATTATTTAATGTTGTTTTTATAGGCATATGTGCAATAAGTTCATTTCAATACGTTCTGCAATAAACATTGAACCAGTCCGGCCCTCCACTAGTACCCACTGTGTGTTAGAGTTTGACCCCCCTGTCATAGAGGTATATTTGGGTTATCTGTCGCCACTTTTTCAGTTTTTTTCAGACTCTCTAATGAACTGAATTCCAATTGTGGAACTCTCAACCAAAGGATCTAAAGAATTGTATTTTTCAGTTAAAGAAATGGTATCAATGAAGAAAGATGGGACTATATGTAGAATGTGAATAAGTCTATGTACTCTGGTCCTGCATTGTTAAATGTTGTTGACGTCTTTGATGTGATGTCTGTTCTTTATGTGCAGGTCCCATTGTTATTGATATTATTATTATTAGGCGTCGCTTTCCACCTTCTTCTCCAGTAGGACTCGGATGAGGGTGAACTGTTGTGTGTTCTCCCTGCTCCTTTTCGCTCGATGGTGTGTTTATAGAGACATGTTTTGTTGGCAATTATTGTACATTTGTGTATGCGTACCATGAGCGGGACAAACACAAATGAAATGAAACCCTAACCCCCCTAACCCCTAACTTCACGAGGAGGAGCCAGATACCCGCGACAGATAACCCACAAGTAGCAATATTAGCATTCAAGGAGCTAGCATGATAGCATGTGGAAAGCAAAGCAAATGCAAAACCCCATTGGCTTTTTGTGAAGGGAGCCCTTGTGATGCTAACTTACAAAATCAGCCTACCAAAAAACACGTCATCACTGCTCCAAAGCACACAGAGAAAACTTGCCGTTGACTTCAATTAAATGTGTGTGTCTCAGTTCTTCAGTGTAGGCTATATCTTAAAATAAAAATAGTTTTCTATCTGTGTTTTACATTTTTGTTTTAATTTTATGTTTGCACCACAACAACAAGTCAAATTCCTCGTACATGTCCATAATACCATAATACAGTGGCGAACCGTGTCTATCACAACTGAACCTTCTGTAGACACACACTCCCCCCCCCCCCTTCCCCTCCTCTGTGGCATTATAATGTCCGTCTTTTCACTGAATTGTCGTCTTGAAAAGAATGAACAACCCTTCAGTGGGTTCTTTGCATTCTCAAAGTCAAAGAAATCTACCCCCAAAACTCTCTCAGACCCTATACTGAAGTAAAAGGTCAAATACTCAGGTCTCAAAACGGTCCATTACAAGTTAATGTCCTTAAATATGACTGGAGTAGAAGAACAAAAGTATCTTTTAAGCTTATATTTTCCTACCTGTCATTCTCAAAGTCAAAGAAATCAACTTACAAAACACTCCGCAAAATCTCAGATATTTAATAAGTAAAAGGTAAAATACTGAGGTCTCAAAACGGTGCATTACAAGTTAATGTCCTTAACCCTTAGATGCCCTTAGAGCAGTGGCGATCCGTGTCTATCACAACTGGACCTTCTGTAGACACACACACACACACACACACACACACACACACACACACACACACACACCCCCGGCGTTATAATGTCCGTCTTTTCACTGAATTGTCGTCTTGAAAACGGAACTCACAACGATTCCGCAACAACTTCCTCTTCACCTGTTGCTCTTGTCATTTCAACGTTAAAAACAATAAAACGGCATGAATTGCTTCGTCGCATTCATCTAGATCCTCTGTCTGGAGCCAGTGAACTTGCGGGCCTTCTAGAGCACCTGGAACCGAGGGGAACTCTGGAAGAACACGCCCATTGGCTACAAATCAATATCTGATTGGTTGATCAAACTGTCAGTCCAAACGTGCGCTCTCATTCAGTGCAACGGCCAGGGCATTCGATCAAGGATGTAGAATACCTTGGTGAAGGATATTCTACCCAGAGACCCAGAACAAGATCTGATTGGTTGCTTTCTTTTCTAACACAACACCACTGAAATGCGTAGAGCATGGTCCGAGAAGGACACACAAATCAACGTAACACTGTGATATTACAGATCAACAACACGGATACCGTTCTCCTTTAATTACATTTTATTTATATAATTAAATTGATGTTTTGTTTGTTTTATCTGAGTGTTCGGGTATTATCTAAATACCTTGAAGGCCCTGACGGTTCGCCACTGCCATAATAACCTGGTGAGGCTGTCCATCATCTGGGACCCAAAGCATGTTCTGAGCAGGGAATATGAACTGCTACCATCTAATGGGAGATTGAATAAAGTCAGCCTGAAGCATCCTTTGAGCTCCAGTCGATCCTCACAGTAAATACAGAGCTGAATCCAGATCAGATGCACCCTGAAGGCTTGATCTGACCACTGAAGTATTATCGTATCGTGTCAACCCACCTTGTAATAAACCTGTTTCCTCCCCATCTAAAGTTACCTTCTTGAACAGCTTCCCGTTGCCCTGCTTCTCGTCCGCCTCACTGATCACCTCTCTGGTCCCTAGGCAGTGTCTGTGTGGAAACCTCCGGGCTGCTAACTCGAACATCTTATCCAGGGTTTGAACACCCGGGCGCAGAGTGGCCTCCAGTCTCTTTGTGGCCCTCACGGATCGATAGGGGCCCTCGGGACGTCCCGGCTCCGAGCAGGCCTTCATCCTCTTGGCTCTGTCTTCCTCTGAGCCGTAGCGAACGCCATCATCATCATCGAGCATGGACATCCAGCCGAGGAAGACTGAGGGCAGGAAGGAGAGGAAGGAGTAGATCCAGACCGCGAGGTGGAAGACCAGCAGCAGCACGGGGCTCAGGTCCTCCTTCAGCTTCATCCTGCTGAAGCTGTGGAGACGATGAGGCGCAGAGAGGAAGGTGGAGGAAGACGAAGGGTGAGGAGAAAAGGTTGACTCTTTCTTCTGCTCCTGGTTTCTGTCACAGCTTCACTTGCAGGTCAGCAGGTCCACACTGCGGGGGAATCAGAAACAGGTTTATCACCAGGTAGGAGGAGTTTGACTTGATGTCGTGGTGCATACATAAAAGTAAAACAACGATCTAAAAACACAGATAGAGAACTATTTTAAGAAAACTATAATAACATAAAAATAAGAAAAAATATAGTAAAATAAAAAATTGCTTGTGGAGCCTCGCAGATGGGGGTCCCCTCAGCACCCCCCCTTCCCGCCTCCATTTGCGATGTCGAGCTGTCTCGCAGACCCCACGCAGCAACCAGGAAACGACACCAGTAACCCAGCTCACACTGTCCGCTCCTCGCAGCAGCGAGCCCCGCAACGTCCCGCCAACACGGCACCCAGACCCCACGCAGCATCTCATCTGTTTGTCATTACTGGTGTCATTTCCTGGTTGCTAACAAACGCCATTGTAACCAGGGGCGGACTGGCCATCGGGACGTTCGGGACGAATCCCGATGGGCCGGTACTGAAGTGGGCCGGTCGGATAAGTCACTAGCACCCCCCTCCCCCCCATCGACAATATACTAGCGGTATTTTCTTGCGGCTCCGAGGTGGGCCGGTCAAGAGTCCCGGGCTGATTTTTAGTCCCAGTTCGCCCCTGATTGTAACACATAATCAATGATGTTCCGCTGTAACGGTGGTGGACTCATCAGAACAGAGTGGGCGAGCTGACCAATCAGAGCACAGTGGGCTCACAGGGAGGGGGGGGGGGGGGGGGGCAGGAGCTCCAACAAGCCGTGTAGGACAGAGAGTGAATACAGAGACTACACAGAGATGCTGTGAGAAACCAATGTGAGTTTGGAACATTGAACAATGTAAATATATTCTCGTAGAGCTCAACGATGGAACTATGATCAGTAGAGATGGCCATGGGACCTTTAATCTGTCTTTGGCTCTTTTCTTCTGTCACAAATGTTAATGTCCCCTCTGTGGGACGAATAAAGGTGTTTTGATTCTGATTTTGAACTCACATGTATATCCTTCTCAAAATAAGCGTGTGTCTGTCGTAAAATGTTCAGTTGTGGAAAAAGTGTCTTCTCCTTCTCCTGTTCCTCATTTATTTCTTCCTGCTTTCTTTACCGGATCTTGACTCGAACTCAATGGCAATAAAAGGTCAACTAGTCCGCACTACGGGGGGGGGAAATTACATTAAACTTGAGTGAGTGAGGGTCAGTCTACCCTGCATTCAATATGTTATCATGTAAAATAATTTTTATATTTCTAACAAAACTAAAAACGGTTATCAACACAAGTGATTGCATCCTCACTCATACAACTACACACATTTTCAACACAATGACCCCCAATCCATCCCCCTACCTCTATACACACACACACACACACACACACACACACACACACACACACACACACACACACACACACACACACACACACACACACACACACACACACACACACACACACACACACACACACACACACACACATACCATGTATACTTCACTTCAGGGGACATTACATTGACTTACATGCATTTCCTGGAGACTTATCCTAACCATAACCAACACATGCCTAACCCTTACCCTAACCTTACCCTAACCCTAACCCTAATCCTAACCAAGTCTTCACCCTAAAAGTAATGATTCCCCTCATGGGGACCTCCAATTTGTCCCCATAAGGGAGGCGAGTCCCCACACGTGACTGTGTAAACAGATTTAGGTCCCCACAAGTATAGTAATGCTAGGCCACACACACACACACACACACACACACACACACATACACACACACACACACACACACACACAGACACACAGACACACAGACACACAGACACACACACACAGACACACACACACACACACACACACACACACATGACAACAGGCTAAAGATACTGTATAGTGCAATGTAGTATTTCACTTGGACAAAGATCCGGTCGAAGTTAAACCATATCTCTAATGACGCAGTGTCTTTGTCAGACCCTCTCTTTAGTGATCCCGTAAAGCACAACTATCTAAACTCAAACTGAAAGCAGAACTAAAAGCAAAGGGGAAATGTAGTTACTGGTAGGCCACGGTTGGTTCTATGGTTACTTCTCCTTCCTGCTGTCCCTGTGTCCAGCACACTCACAGCGGGAATACAGTCAAAATAACTGTCGGTGACAAAAACGAAACCAAAGAGTGACAGACCAGGAGAATTGAGGAAAAAACGTAAAAGTGTATCGTAGTGTTTTGCCGTACGGTTTTCTTATGTGTGTTAACATTATTGCAGTTAGTTGATAAAACCTTTTTCAAACATAAAACTCCATTATTTTATTCTCACTTTCCACTGCCTTCCTAAGATAGTTGATATTAGTTACTTATCCAAAGTCAGTGTATTGACAGTATTTTGTTCGTAGTATTGGTAAGTGTATACTAACTTACCCTGACCCTATTTGAAAATCATGTGCCTTGCTGCTATAACATGTTCCCAAATTGGGATCAATGACTCTAAGGATCAGAGTACTTCTTCTTCTCTCCTCTGTTTTCCATCGAGTGTTCCTCTGAGACTGGAGGATGATTCAGAGACTTCCCCAGCTCTCACCTGCTCCCTGTGGGACGCAGCGTGTTGTTCTGATGGCTGGGTGTCTGCTTTCATCACAGAGGCTACAGAGTACCAGAGCTGCACCCTGATGGAGGAAACGCTTCACACACACATCGCCCAGCATCACACACACATCGCCCAGCATCAAACACACATCGCCCAGCATCACACACACACACTAGGGCTGAACGATTAATCAATTTTAAATCGAAATCGCGATTTTAAATGATGCGATTATTATATTCTAACTATTTTAACATTTTACATTTTTTTTTTCTTCTTGTGTGTCAGTCATCCAGACCAATCAGAAGTGCTGTGCTCCACATGTACCAGCCATTGTTAACCAATCAGAAGTGGCCCATGATAGAAGGTGATAGACAGATTGATCCAATCACCTGCCAAGTGCTTCTGAAAGTGCCTGCCCTTTCCAAATGGCTTCCAATGGAGCTTCAGATGGTTTGGTGAACCATCTGAGTCAGGTTAGCAATGCTCCATCACATGTTTCTATCACAGGGTGAATCTTAAACTGAAGCTTGACTTTAAAGCAACCCAACGGAAGTTTCATGTAAGTTTAGTTCTTTCACTCGTAGCTCGGGCTGCGGGGGTGCTAGAGACGGGAGCACGTTGATACGACCTTCCTAGCCGGAGTTATGGAGCAATATCTGTCAGAAGAAAATCGCAATTCGATATTTTCCCAAAATTGTGCAGCCCTAACACACACACACACACACACACACACACACACACACACACACACACACACACACACACACACACACACACACACACACACACACACACACACACACACACACACACACACACACACACACACACACACACACACACACACACACACACACACACACACACACACACACACACACACACACTCAAACAGGGGAGAAACCCTCAGACTATGGAGGAAGAGAGGAGAGCATCAACTGAGGAGAACTCTCTGCTCCATAGCTACTTAGACAACGGGACTCTAAACCACATTGTACATTTCATATTTATATCAAATCTGATATTTAATATTCCATTACTCACATACTTATATATATATATATATATATATATATATATATATATAATATCCTGCTTTATATGTTGTCACTGTAAATGCTATTTTATTGCTATTGAGATGTTGCCATTTTAAAATGTGTTAGAATGACATGTCCGTTTCTGCTGCTGCGACACAACCATTTCCCAACGTGAGATCAATAAAGTACTTCTTATCTTATCTCACACAGCCACGTGACAAACAAGCTAACAGATTGTGCAAGGGGTTTATTTTGACGCGGCACGATCTACAGAGCTCTGAAGGAAAGCGAGAGCAGAAGCAGAAGGGAATCCATTTGTGATTTTAAATGCAAGAAATACCGATCAAAGTCAAGCGATGCAATCCCTGCCGTTAGACCCTCTGTGCTCATAGGGATCCTCTGCAGTCAATCTCAACTCATTGGGAGGTGTGTGGCGCAGTGGGTTGTGCGTTGGGGGTCACAGGTTCAAACCCCACTGCAGTCCGCATGTCGATGAGACACTTCACCCCAAATCGCTCCTGTGGGGATTGTCCACAGTATTGAGTATGTCGCTTTGGATAAAAGCGTCTAACAAGTGACGTGTAGTTAGGAAACGGTAAGGATGCTTATTCATTTACATTAATTCTGCACACTAATTACAGCGAGTCTGTTTTGCACTTGGAAAGGCTTTTATAAAAGAGCAGCGCAGGTCGAGATGTCCTCATGTTCTCACTTGTGTGAAATGCAGGAAACACTTGAAGCTTTAATGCCAATAGTGTTATCTCTCTTGTTGGACCTTCCCTGCCAGGCAAACAAAGAGTCCACTCTGAATGCCACACACCCAGTTTGTAAATCAGGCACTCAGGAATCTGAGATGTAAATCAAACTTTATACAGAAAACCGTCTCCACGAGTTGAATAGAAACCCTTTTTGACGCGTAATGAAACTGTGTTGTTGTTTTAAATTGTATATTTCTGTTATTGTGAGGAATCTAATATTTCGGCAAATGAGAGTTGAATGCAGGAATTATACATTCAAGTGGATACAATTGCAGTTTCTCTCACTTTTCCATCAATAATACTATAATTGCAAATGATGCTACTTTAACATGTTGCTATCAAACGACCTATGTTTGAAAACCTTTCTTACATTTGAGAAGCTTAATCAGAACGTTGCTTCAACAATCATTAAATAGTTGTTCATTAGTTCTCAATTTAACAGGAAAACAGGGGAGGATGTGACTTGGTATCGTGAGGTCACCTGCATTGGGTTAAAACGCATGTCCATTATTCCACTGCTCTGCTGTGAACATGAATCACCTGGAGTTACAGGCGGGGAACAAACTCTCTGCATCCATTCTCTACAGTTAGGTATTGATCTGAATGGAGAGTTAGCCTACACCAAGTCAAAGTAGTAGCCAGCCATACATGCGGCTTTCACACCAGCGCTTTTCCCTTTCTAGCTCCGAGCGGGAGCTTTTCTGGTTCAGCTCCGGTTTCTGCTCCAGCTCTGTTCACACCGCCCAGAGCTGCCGCTGCTGCGTCATGACGTCACCGTTTACGTGCCTGCTTCATAAAATCCAAACCGCGCGGAAATCCCTAACATCGACAACAACAATGGCCGATTGTATTGAAGTGCTGTTCGCTTTGGTTATCCTCTTACGAAACGAAATGGAAGGCACCGGACGACTTTACTTGGAACTTTACAAACATCACACGCAGGCATTTTGTTCTTGTTCAGGAGGCTGATCTCGCCCCCGCCCCTGCCCCCGCCCCCGCCCCTGCCCCCGCCTCGACGTAAGAGAGAGACGTAAGCGACGCCGCCTCTTAGCTCCGAAGCTCTTGCCTCAAGAGCAGGGTTTCTCAAACTTTTTCACAAGGACCACTTAACCAATAAAAAAACATTCGCGGACCACCTAACTCCACAAATATCTAAAAACACATCGTTTTTTACAAATCGCCTGAAAATGGTACAAGCAAGTGGCCACGTGTGTGATGAAGGTGTTTATCTGGGCTATATCATGCAATCGAAAGTGAAACTTAAGCTCGCTCAATTGCGGAGATATTCCCGCGAGAGTGCGGAAAACTTAAATAAAGAAATGTATTTCAAATGTGACATTTTACCAATATACCCACGGACCACTAGGGGGCGCTCACGGACCACCAGTGATCCGCGGACCACACTTTGAGAGGCACTGCTCTAGACCGACAATTATTTGGAGCTGGAAGTGAACCGGAATCCGGAGCTAAGAGGCGGCTCTATGGTGTGAACAGGAAAAACCGGTACTGTGTGAACAGGAAAAAGCGTTGGTGTGAGAGGGGCATGTATAGTGTGATTTGCTGATTATTTCTTACTACAATTTATATAGTATAAGTTTCAGATACGGGGAAATGCAGCTAACACAACCTGAACTTCTTATTTAGTTGTATGATTTTTAAAGAAACGTATGCTTAAAGATTTAAACACTTTTATAGTAAAAAATGATTATTTCAGCAAGTTGTGCAGGTTGCCTTTTGATTAGGTTTTTGCGTTTACATTATTTCATCAATTGACACAGAACTCTGTTGAGCAAACCAATCCTTAACCTTCCACACACTTCCCTCTGCTTCACTGCCATAATCACCCTGTCACACACACACACCCAAATCACAGCTTGATCCTAAAATGAGCCACAGCAGAGTGACGTTAAGCCTCACATTAGCCCCACTACTTGAATTCACCGACACCTGAACCAAAATGTTCCTGAAACAGTCTCTCTCTTACCTCAAAGGTCTCCCAAGCTGATCCGGATGACTTGCTGCTCTGAGGATCAGCCGATTCCCCGCCACAAGAAACAAGTTGAACCTGATCTTTGCTAGAGAGCCACACGTGAACCAAAACCTGATGAACCAACCCAACTTGTCTCTGAACAAACCCTAGCCCCGTTACGGCAGCAATGCAAATAGAGACTGACTCTCTTACCTTAAATAGTGAGAAATGTGACGCTGCAATAATTGCTCAACGGGCGTCTTTATGCGATTACAAGGCGCTTTGCAGGCAGCCTCCACTCTCTGGATTAATTGAATAATATTGTGACATGGTGTATGCTGTGGTGGGGTGAGCCGGTGTGTGTGTGTGTGTGTGTGTGTGTGTGTCTGTGAGAGAGGGAATCATTGCTTCCTTAAGAGTCTGTGTGAATGGAGCCTTTTGTTTGCAGACGTCATCTTTCTCCCACTCACTAAGCAGGCCTTGCACTCTGCGGAAAGTTCAACATGGCCATTGTGGTGCAACACACGACTCAGACTGTGTGTGTGTGTGTGTGTGTGTGTGTGTGTGTGTGTGTGTGTTTGTGTGTGTGTGTGTGTGTGTGTGTGTGTGTCAGAGAAAGAGAAAGAGATGTATGTGGCTGGTTAATGCATGTATGTGGGGGTGCGCAGGAGACCTTTACAGCAGTGGAGTACCAATACATTTGTACTTGTACTTAAATAAGATATTAAATGCAGGACATAATTTTGTAATTTAGTATTTCTTTTTTAGTTAAAGTGGACCTATCATGCTATATTTGAAACATATATCGTAGGGCCATACCTATACAAAACATTTCTGTGAATTTTTTTTTTCAAATGACCAATACCGGACATTGTAGCCATCCCTCATACTGCTCAGACCCCTCTTTTGAAGCCCTGTTATGGCGCAGAGCTCGGTATAAGCGTGCCGTGTCGTGCCGGGCCCGTTTTTGATTGCGTTTCCACTTGGCCTAGTTCTGGCCCGGGGCTACTGTTTCACCTTTTTTCTGGCCCAACAAAATCGTGGTTCTAGGGCCAGGAACAACCAGGCTGAGTCGGGCTGAGTATGCTAAACTAGTGAGAGAATCGCTGGCAAGGGGACTACAACTACAACAAGATGAACATATCTGACCGTGATTTAATTGTAATACACGTTTCTAACTGATGCCGAAGTAACAACATACTGATACCGGTTAGTAAGAACCATGAATTAATGCTTTGACAAGTCTGCAGACAGACGGCAGAGAAACACCTTTAACATGCGTGTTTTCTAAATGGAGCTTTGCTAAGCTAACGTTATATATGCTCCGACCGTCCACACTCACAACAACGGCCTACAGACATAAATAAGTGCTAACAGCTAACGGCTGTGTTGTTTTTCTGGGGCGCTCATTGAAGATGACGTCACGGCTCCGCCTACACTGCGTTACTATAGTAACTACCCCAGTTCCTAAACTGTAATGGAGGCGCAGCATTAAAGTGAGCCGGGCCTAATAAGGCCTAGCCAAACCGAGCGAGGCCGAGCGAGGCCTGCAGTGGAAACGCGCCATTAGAGAAACGCGGATCTTGGGTCCTTATCTTGAAGAAAAGAAAAGAAGAGGAGGCGGAGCTAATGCCTGATCAGAATTCTACCGGAGATAAAGTTAAATTCTGCTGTGATAAAATTCCATCCTGTTCTAAACCACATCAAGGATTATTTCTGAAACAGTATGGAGCTCAAATGCTTTTTCTCTTGCGGGTTTATCACAAGGTGCGTTCCTTTTTGGATTTCCTGCTTTTTAAACACATGCTCTCTCCAGTACAGGTTAGCTCTGAGTGTTAGCGATGCTAATGTAAACAAAGACGAGATTACGTCCAAAACACGTCAGGCATTGTTTCTGATAGCAACTTTCTGTGGGTCCGCCGACGATTTGACGTCAGTTCGGATGGAAACTGTATCCGCTCGTTGTACACCCGTTTTTAAAAGATTTGGGGACGGAGGAAAAGAGAGAGGGTTTTATTTCCTGACGCTGCGTGAGTTCCCCGACGCACCGGGGACACATGGTGATGTAGAGAAGACATCACAAAGTGCATTTTGCATGATAGGTCCCCTTTAAGTAAAGATCTGAGTACTTGTCTTGCTGTGTTAAGTGTATAAAGGACCAATAAGGAGGTACACATACATACAATCAGTGGTGCAAATTAACAAAGTACATCTACTCAAGTGTTAAGAAACACTTTTGAGGCAGTTGTATGTAACCAAAGTATTGAATGCTACTTCATACTTCTACTCCACTACATTTTAAAAGCCAAAATTGCTACATTTATCTGACAGCTTCAGTTACTTATTTGTTGTAATTCTATTTTATTGTATATTCTGATTGCACACTTTACTTTGACTTCTTATGTTTTTTTATGAAATCGAGCAACTGTCACAAATCCTAAATTCCCGCCAAGGTGAATTAAGTATTCTGATTCTTATGAAGTGTATTTTGATCCCAATACTTTTGTACATGTAAGATCTTGAATGCGGGATTTTACTTCCACACATCAGGTGTGTTTTCACTATTTCTAAGGACATAATGAAACGTTTTCAAAATGACTTCATTGAGAGTGAAAATACCAAACACACTTATGTGTATCAAGCTGTTGTTTCCCTGATTCAGACCGCAAGGAATCTGGGTGTGACCCTAGATAACAAACTGTCACTGCAAACATCGCTGCTACAACCCGTTGCTGCAGATACACGCTGTACAACGTCAGGAAGATTCGTCCCCAGCTGACCCAGAAAGCCACCCAGGTTCTGGTCCAGGCTCTCGTCACCTCACGCCTAGACTACTGCAACTCCCTCCTGGCTGGTCTAGCTGCATGTGCCATCCGACCTCTGCAGCTCATCCAGAATGCAGCGGCTCGTCTGGTCTTCAACCTTCCTAAATTCTCCCACACCACTCCGCTCCTCCGCTCCCTCCACTGGCTCCCGGTAACTGCTAGAATCCACTTCAAGACACTGGTACTTGCATACCATGCTGCGAATGGATCTGGCCCTTCCTACATCCAGGACATGGTTAAACTGTACACCCCAGCACGTGCACTATGCTCTGCATCAGCCAAACGACTCGCTGCACCCTCGCTGCGAGGGGGACCCAAGTTCCCATCAGCAGAAACACGTGGGTTTGCTATCCTGGCTCCAAGATGGTGGAATGAGCTCCCGATTGACATCAGGACAGCAAACCCAAACATCTTTTAGAATTGGGAGGGATGAAACCCCTCTTTAATGGTCACACAGCACACAGTGACATGTGTTCTCTGCTTTTAACTGCTCCTAGTACCAGGAGTCTGGTACTAGGAGCAGTGGGCAGCTAGTGTACAGCGCCCGGGGAGCAATGGGAGTGAGGGGGGAAGGGGGATGCCCGGTGCTTTGCTCAAGGGCACCACGGCAGGGCAGGAGGTGAGCTGGGACCTCTCCAAGTAGAAGTCCACACTCCATATTTTAGGTCTGGTCGGGAACTTGAACCGGCGACCCTACGGCTCACAGTCCAAGCCCCTACTGACTGAGCCACTGCCTGACCTTCCAGCACAGACTGAAAACTCATCTCTTTCGACTCCACTTCGAGCGATAGAGTTACTAACAAGGCACTTATATACTAATAAAGGACTGGCTTCTCTAAAGCCAGCTGAGTAGCACTTGAAATGTTTGGCTCTATGAAACCTGATGTACTTTATGATTATTTTCTTCAAAGGTTGTATCTTCCTGGTCGAATGCACTTATTGGATTCAGTTCAATTTAAGTGGATTTTTCTACAGTAAAAAAAATAAATAAGGAAAGTTTTACTCTTTTACTGCTGACTAGAATATATTGACTCAGGAGGATATATTAAATAACACCATAATAATGACGCCTTGTGTTTGCCTTGGTTGCAATTCTGAAATATGGTTTCCAGGGAGCGTGTGTGTGTGTGTGTGTGTGTGTGTGTGTGTGTGTGTGTGTGTGTGTATGTGTGTGTGTGTGTGTGTATGTGTGTGTGTGTGTGTGTATGTGTATGTGTGTGTGTGTGTGTGTGTGTGTGTGTGTTCTAATCACATCGGACCATCTCTGCAGGACAATAGCATCTCTTTGTGTAGCTTACTAATGGCACTGCATCATTTGAGTACCGGTCACTTCTGCTGTAAATAGATTTTAAAAAGTGGAGAGCAGCTTCGGTTTGTTGAGGCGACGGATTTGTGGTTCTGGTGTTTGATTTAAATGTTTAAAACACATGACGTTATAACATGTTTCCTACATTTCAATACTGCAAGGAGCTTGTTTTACTAAATGCATATCAAAATGAATAAAAGCTCATGTAGAAAAGAGAATACTGGATGATATGCCACTCATCATAAACAAGTATTGAAATGCAATCTTGATAAAGAGAACAAGAGAAACCCACACATTGTTGGTTTATGACTTCATGATAACAGTACAGTGTTCTGTGTGTGTGTGTGTGTGTGTGTGTGTGTGTGTGTGTGTGTGTGTGTGTGTGTGTGTGTGTGTGTGTGTGTGAGCGACAGATGTTCAACTATGAAGATCCACATTACGGCGATGGCCCTATGAGGTAAGATAATGACCAATTGTATCAGATTGAATATAAGAATAATAAAATACTGTAACAAGTAAAAGCCCAGCATGCAACAGTGTACTCATTTAAGAATTACATATAGGCTATATTACATTGTGTAATTATAATTTTAGATGCATTAATGTGTTCATATATTTCATGTTGAGCTAGGTAAAGGTGGTATTACAATTACTTGATGTACTGGGTAGTTAAGCCCATGATAACACATCGATTTATCAAATGAATGAGTAAATAGTACAAGTACACTAATATAGAATAGCATAACCTGAATTAAAGGAGAGTTATTTAGAAATGTATATATACTTGAGCTCATTTTTATTTATTTTTGTATTTATAGAAGGACCATGCATACAAAAACATTAATCTCAGCAAAGAGAAGAGATGCCAGATTATAGCTAATAGCTCATTTCCATCTGTGTCCTCAGACAGGTTCATAACAATCAATAAACTAATAATAACATTGCTTGATCTCTATCAGTCAAACCATTTTAAAACCTGATTTAAGTACAGCTCAATAAACTAATACATAGTACACTTGAAATACACTTACATGATCTCAGTCACTCAAATAATTATAAAGCCTGATTTAAATACAGGTTACGAACATAATACTTAGTACACTTCAAATACACTTAAATAAGATATCTAAGATATAGTATGACAATACAGTTCAAATAAAAAAAACTCTGTACAGTGTAATTAAATCAATGTTAGTTACTTTCCACCACTGTATTTATGTATAACTTAGAATAGAGTCCAACTTTCACAATATTTCTTTGGGGTGTTAAACACATTTCGATGAATGAGAAATAAACTCACCTCTCGGCTGCAGCACCACCGGCTCTGAGCTGCTCTCCGCAGACCGGAAGTGACAATCAGGGGAGGGGGGGGGGGGGGGGGGGGCTTGTCCTCATTATGATTGGACTCGTGGAGGTGGCGCGTGCTGAGCTGAGGGCCGGTCCCAGCTGGATGGAGGCTGACTGTATCGCGGGTTACTATGGGTTACTGACTGTCACAAAGAGCTGTTGGGTATGCGCGCGGGCCGGCACTTACTCGTGCTTACTCCTAAAAACACCTCTTCAGAATCAGGGAAATGTAAAGATGAGAAATTAAGACGAAGACATTTGTTACACTGTTTATATTTTAAGTTTTATTTCTATTTTGAGATCTTTACATTTTAGAATTGTTATTTCTACTTCTGTGCAATGCCTTGTTTTTTATGCTGCTGCAACGCAAACAATTCCCAATTTGGGATCAATAAAGTACCTCTTATCTTATCTTGTCTAAATCTTAACGACAATGCTGCACTTTGAGCAAACTATAAGCGATGATGAACTTCCCTAAATGCGGATCATATACAAGATTATTATAGAAATGTGTCGCTTCGTGCAGCTGCCTAAACACATGCGTCCATTAAAAAAAGATCAGCTGTGAACTAGGTAGGTGTTTGAGGCCACGCCATTATTCATCTAGCAGCTTCATTATACAATCAGTCTATGTTTTGCTTTAGTTTGCGAAATTCAACAGTGGTGGTTCTGCCTCATTTCACTTCAACAGTGTGTGAGCTGCAGAATACATGTAAGCATTAAGCAGCTCGACACTACCATCTGGTGGTTGGAAAATACCTTTTTACAATAGAAACATCCACAAGAACAAAACAACTTGGCTTTCAGATATTTCATGATTTACCCTTAGGAACAGGTGCATACAAAACACAACATAAACACAAATACATTGAAAAGGGCTAAGGCTTTTTATGTAAATCATATTTACGGTGGCCGGCAGCAAACGCGGAACAATGGCCAAAAACGCATACATAAGCAGGAAACAGCTGCAAATAATGAAATGAAAAACAAACAAATCCTGAAAACAAATACAACAAAAAAACGCTGCATTTACAGAAATGATGCAAACTAAATACAACACACATACCCCAGAAGGAAGGAGGGACTACTGTGAACTCATCTAGAGACTCTGCACCGTGCTCTGATGCTGTTGCTTTATGAACATGGACAACAGAGAAACATTTTCTTCAGGACCAAAGTTGGAATTTAAATCAAAAAGGAAAGTGAAACTTCTGCTCGTCCCCCTCTCCCTCCGGTCCACATTAATACAAATGATCCCAATACGTATGAACTATGAAAATATCTTAAAATCAATACAAATGTATTGATTATAAACGTTAGTCCTTAACACCTATCACTCTGTACATCACCATTCAAACATCTTTTAAAAGTTGAACAAACTCCACACAGCTCAGTGAAACGTTGACTTTATTTGATCATTTCAATAAAAACTAACGTTCATATTTCTCTCTTTGATTATAATACTGATGAACGTTCAGAACAAAGCACTTTGGCAACTTACCACATACGTTTTAAAAAGCTTAATAAGCACCGTAACTTTCATGATATCATTTCTCCGTCATAATCGATTGTTTCCGTGAACGGCCGACTGTTGTGTGACGTCAAATGCTGCGGCTGCAAGGCATTGTGGGGCAGCATTTTCTCCTCTCCTTTCGGTGAGGGAGGTCCAGTGGTTCCTAAGCTAAAGGAGGTTATAAAGGAAGTTTGAAACCTCCTTTCCTATCATTCTAGAGAATTGGAACGGCACTTATCATGGCTGCCACTGAGGGACTTCCGGGTCATTTCACTCCGTTAGGAAGGTTCCTAAGAGAAATGGATTATTGGACTGCAGCCATAGAGAGGCGAAGTCATAACCATCTACTTCCGGTCCATGGGACCTTATTTCGGAAAAATTATGTATTGCAGTCAATGGAGAGAGAAAACTTATCTCTAGATCCCGTTTGAATTGTGCCACGAATTACACACATGATAGGTAGGGTTAGGGTAATGTTGTGAATCGAGTGGCCCATGGTGGTGATGGTGGGGTTATGGTATGGGCAGGCGTATGTTATGGACGACGAACACAGGCCACTCGATTCACAACATAACCCTAACCCTACCCCTCACACCAGATACTGACTTGTTTTCAGACCCCCCCCCAGACCCCCCCCAATAAAGCAAAACTGCATGTTTCAGAGTGGCCTTTTATTGTGGCCAGCCTAAGGCACACCTGTGCAATAACCATGCTGTCTAATCAGCATCTTGATATGCCACACCTGTGAGGTGGGATGGATTATCTCGGCAATATATATAACATTCTTATATTTAAGTTTCGGTTGTGCCTTGTTCTTCAAGGAGCTTTGTGTGTTTTTGCTGTTGAAAAAAAGAACTTAAGTGCATGCATATTCATTTTATTGAGAATAATTGAACAACTTTTAAAATCCACACAACATACTTTAACAGCGTGTTGTGTCCAACAGCCCACCTCACTCTTTCTGAACAGTCTCACTGCACTAGTGAAGGTATTCTCCCATGTGCGGTACGCTGATCTTCAAGTGGTCTAGTTCTCTGAAACTCTTCTCACAGTGAGCAGAGACATCATGTTTCTCTCCGTCGTTGGTAGGCTGGTGGAACTTCACACTGCATGAGTCCCTGAAACCTTTCTCACCCTGGCCACAGGAGTAGGGCTTTTCTCCAGTGTGGATTCTCTGGTGGACCTTCAAAGAGCTTGACTGGCTAAAGCTCTTTTCACATTCGTGACAGGTGAAAGGCTTCTCTCCAGTGTGGGTTCGCTGGTGGACCTTCAATGAGTCTGAATGGCTAAAGCTCTTCTCACATTCGTGACAGGTGAAAGGCTTCTCTCCAGTGTGGGTTCGCTGGTGGACCTTCAAATGGCCTGCCTGGCTAAAGCTCTTCTCACATTCGTGACAGGTGAAAGGCTTCTCTCCAGTGTGGGTTCGCTGGTGGACCTTCAATGAGTCTGAATGGCTAAAGCTCTTCTCACATTCGTGACAGGTGAAAGGCTTCTCTCCAGTGTGGGTACGTTTGTGAATCTTCAAAGTCCATGAACCCCAGAAACTCTTCTCACACTGGTCACAGGAGTGTGGTTTTGCTATCGTGGCTGTAGACTGATGTTGATCCAGCTGTTCTCCGATGATACTCTTCTCCCCCTCGTCATAAAGTCTATCTGGGTTTTTGTAGGTCTCTTCCTATAAAACAAAAAAACAAATGAACAGAAAACGAGACACCAGTGTATTAGAGGACACATATGAATGTCTTGAAAAAGGTAAAAAATGGACGTGACAGAAGTAAAGTAAGGTTTTCAATGAAACCCAAAAATGCCTCGTTGTAGCCTACCACTGAATAATCATGTTGTGATGACATCATTTCAGTACATTTGAATGATTCAATGTTACCATCTCCATATGTACTGTAGCTTTATCTAACTCACTCTTTGATACAGGTGATTTCCTGCTTACATGTTTGATTGATTTTGCCAGATGTTTCCTAGCAACCAATATACACATTATGATTTTTTAATTATTCTTCATTGTTTACACTCGAAAATCCACCATGCACACAATTCTGAAAACTGAAATCTCATGTATCAACAACAGGATTCTAGACGGCTAAACTTTAAACAGAATGTCATTGTTTTCACTCAAATATGAATAATTATTTAACCAGGATTCTCACTTTTAAAAGTTAAAGTAACTTACCTCTGCTGATGAAGTCATTCTGCTGCTTGTGTTATCGTCTACCTGAAGTTCAGCAATCTGCAATAACAGAGATTACCATATTACTTATTAGCCAACTACAGGAATTAAAAAACATTTTGTGTTTTGCTAAATGTTAACTTTGAGACCATTAATTTGACAAAACAATCACTACGACAAAGCTCAGAGAGAGATGGAGTCCATCCAGTTAGACACTTGCACATCTGACACATCATAGAGACATATCTTGTTGTGCTTTAGTTTGTGCATTTTTTAAATAAATGCAGCTTTAAAAAGAGGTAAAGCTATATATCACAAATATAAATAAAGATAAAAAGTCAGTCTTGTGCAGAGAAACATACATTTCAGTCCCAGTATCCAACATGCAGAACAACAAACTCTATTTTCATTAAATATCAAAATAAGTTTGAAAGACTAAAATAAATCTCCCTCTGCCAGTCAAACAATAGCTCCGTAAACATCGCATAGGAACGACCCAGCTGCAGAAACGCGGATTTTCTTACCGTTGATGTGTGAAAGTAGTTTCAATAACTCGTGCCGGTTGATGGACGTCTTCACGTGGGTCAGGTTTGAAAGATGCACTGGTGTTTCCATGGTAACACAATTCAAAGGTTCCAATTCAGACAGGGTTTTAAAAATCAACAGAAACAACATAAACCGCTCCTCACATGATGTCCTATGAATCTTAACGGCAACAATGAACACTGAATAAATAGATAAAAAGGGGGAAAAACTGAATTTGAAACATAAAAGTTGGCTGTAATAACGTAACAAAGTATATTTAATCATATCTTATCTTATATTCATATGTTAAAATGGATTTCGGCAAAATAGGCTAATATCAGAGATGGAGTCGTTACTAAAAAAAGTAATATATTACACTACTTCGTTACTCTCTACATAAAGTAACTCATTACTTTACTCGTTACTTTACTCGTTACTTTACTCGCAGGGCCGGCCCGCCCCTCCCTACAAGCAGATCACTCAGACTGCGGCGCACCTACAGTGTAAGCGCGCCACAGTTTTGCCTCTGCGAGACTCCACTTGCACCCCCAATTACTATTGCATTACATAACACAAGTCTTTCTTTTTATATGCTCTAAAATAGGCTACCAGCCACAACAAGCTAACAGTCTGTGAAACGTCAAGACTGTAGTGATCACTGGTTGACATAATTCACCACAGAACTGTGGGGTAGGGGTATTGTTTCCGCACGGACATATATGTGGTTACCTTTATATGTTGTGTGCCCTCCTGGCTCTTTCTCTTGTTGTCCCGGGCTGCGACCCGACAACACCTGCATTTCTGCTGCTCATTAAAGTTGCCTTTTGCACCTTCGATGCACCGCCTCCGACTCCATATATCTCGGCACTACATTGGTGACCCTGACAACGTCTCGTGAAGTTTCCGGGACGGACCCGAACACGGCAAAAAAAAACAACTCAGGTTTTTTTTTTCTCGAAATGCCGGGGATTTTTGGAGACATCCGTGGCTGCCACTGGCACGCGGACTGAGGCTCGGTGCGCCCCACGCGTAATGGCTGAGGACGTCGCTCGCCATTCCCACATCGTCTCGGCACTGGAAGACAATAAGCCTTTCAACTACAGGGAGACGATGCAGGACCTGCTGGGTAGGGATGAACCCGATTCCTTCCACATGGGGCTGTTTCTTTGGGGCGTGCGGCTGCACGTCCCGGCTGCGCTACCTGACGGCGACTAGCGGCTAACCACGAGGGGCTAACGATGACTAGCAGCTACCCATGGCTGCCAGCTAACAGCTAGCTGCTAACGGCTATCGACCCTTTTTGACCTTTTTCTGGTGCCTGAGAGGAGGTTCGACCATTTCTGGTCGGCCTCGTGTGGACCCTCTCGCCTTTTCACCGCCTCAACGGCGGCTTCGGACGTCACCCACGCTTTCATCGGCGCCTGGGTGGCGCGCTTCTGGACCCCGTCTCGCCTCAACAGTTTCGGACGTCGCCCATGCCTTCATCGGCCTGTGGGTGGCGCGCTTCGGGACCCTGTCTGGCCTCTTCCCTCGCCTCAGCAGTTTCGGACGTCGCCCATGCCTTCATCGGCCCGTGGGTGGCGTGCATCGGGACCCTGCCTGGCCTCTCCTCTAACCGCGGCTCACGGTACGGCTCACGGTTCGGCTCACGGTTCGGCTCACGGTTCGGCTCGACGGCGGCTTCGGTCGGCGCCCCGTCTGGCCTCTCCCCTGTCCACGGCTCCTTCCTCCCGAGGACTTCGTGCCCGCCGCCGCTGTGCCCTCGCCTGCGGCCGGGCAGTGCTCCTTCCTGCTGGGGACCACCGGGTTATTCACGCCCGTCGCGGCTCGGCGACCCGGCTTTCTCCGACTGGCGGGTGAGTTCTTCGTTCGCCACGACGCCTACCCCCTTACGACGGCCTGTTCCGGCCCGCCCCCGGTGGGGATGCCCTCGTTAGGGCCCCTACCCTCTCCTGCGGCCCCCTTCCGACAGCCTGTTCCATGGCCCGGCCCTCAACTGCAACCCCGGCCTCCTCGGCCCCTGTGGTGCTTCCTCCCAGACGCGGGGATTGTCTCCATGGTTGAATTCTGGGGGGGCTTGTGTAGTGATCACTGGTTGACATAATTCACCACAGAACTGTGGGGTAGGGGTATTGTTTCCGCACGGACATATATATGGTTACCTTTATATGTTGTGTGCCCTCCTGGCTCTTTCTCTTGTTGTCCCGGGCTGCAACCCGACAACACCTGCATTTCTGCTGCTCATTAAAGTTGCCTTTTGCACCTTCGATGCACCGCCTCCGACTCCCTATATCTCGGCACTACAAGACACTAATTAATGAAACCAGTTCAAGACGCATTATTCTTATCATTGAGATGCACAGGCTGCAGTGGAGACGCTGCGCACAGCTGATCGACAGCTGGGACACAAATCACCAAACAAAAACATAATTCAGATCCAGTCGTCATGACTCCACTCCGGAGGAATTCCCCGATCATTTCTTACAGTTTCTCATCAAGGGGGGGGGGGGGTGTCTCCTGTCCCCGGTACAAACACACTGCCTGAGGAAGGCTATGTGTATTCTTTTTGTCATGAACCTTTTTCGGACCACTTATTTATTTATTTTGGTGACGATCCGACCTCCATGCTGCTACTCTGGTTCAAACTGCATCCACCAAACAATATGATTTATCTCCACCTCCCCAAAATAACCAAAATCTGACACAATGTGAGAAGTCTTTTTTAGCTGTTCTGTCGTCATTTCCTGCGATCTCCTTCATGCAGTCAGTCAGAATTAATGAATGGGCGTTTATTTGACTAAATATGGGCGCTACGTGAAGCCCGCAAAAGCTGCACCGCATTTCGAGTCGATTGTGATTTATAAAGGGAAACCGGTGTAGGAAGTGCCGTACGCACTTTCCTCGCCGGTACGCAATGTTTGGTGAATCGGAAAATGTCTATACCTATTTGTTGGATTTCTACTACGTAAGCAACCTTCCCACGTGAATCCTACGCTCGGCGTTATAAATTAGGCCCAGAGGTAAATGGTGTACTTTTACTCCACTGCATGTATTTAATACCTTTAGTTACTTCACAGATGTGGATGAATGATGTGAAATATAATCAAGTGTTGAATCAGACTTTAGTTCCACCTGGAGTAAATCCACCAGCTACCCTGCAGTCTACAAAGCCATTCAAACTAGCTGCTCCTTCACCAGCTACCCTGCAGTCTACAAAGCCATTCAGACTAGCTGCACCTTCACCAGCTACCCTGCAGTCTACAAAGCCATTCAGACTAGCTGCACCTTCACCAGCTACCCTGCAGTCTACAAAGCCATTCAGACTAGCTGCTCCTTCACCAGCTTTGAGAACACTTTCATGATCAATCATTATAAAACATATCATATATAATATTCTGAAATGCATCAATCTGCACAACGACTACTTTTACTGTCTTTCACTATATTTTGACGAGAATACTTTTCTACTTTCACTTGAGTAACATTTTGAATGCAGGATTTTTACTGTAACCGAGTATTCCTACACTCTGGTACTTCTACTTTTACTCAAGTACAAGATCTGAGTACTTCTCTCGTTTCTGTAAATACATTTATCAAGAACTGGATGTAATTTCTACAGTAAGTGTATTTCAGTCAGGCACCTCTCCTGACAGCTGCAGCCGGTTGGCGGGGTCCTTCCGTTCCCCTGTGCTAAGCAGGATTAGCATCGCAACATGCCGACTGTCGGAGTAAAGAGGGATCTTCTGTTCAAAGCTTTGGGCAAAACATACAGTAAGTCATGTGTAATACATATTCAAGTAATGGGACACGTATCTTCCGGGTTATTTAATGTCGTTTCTGGCTTTTAAAAGACCGAGAAACTCAGAGTTTTGCATGAAATCATTAGCCTGATGTTAGCAACAAATGGCTAACTTTAGCGTCCTCTGACTTTACTACAAGCGTTTTAAATGGAAAAAGTACATTTTAAAAGGGAATTAATGCCAAATATAAACGTGAATGTTAACGTATGCCTGTGTAAATTAATGTCATCAAGAAAGTAGTGTTAGTTAGATATTTGACATGCATGTGTTTGATGACAACGTGATTGCATCATTTCCTCCTGTCATTTAAATCTGAGCAGTTTTATTTAAATGTTTTATGAATGAAGTGTTTGTTTTGTTGTTACAGCTGATGTAGAGTTTGACGAGCTGTGCTTTGAGTATGGGCTGGAGCTGGATGAAATTGTGAGTGAACTGTAATGAAAAAGATCAAAACACTGTTCGCATTTAAGTTGTGTTGCTTTTTGAAGCCTAAAAACTAGCGTCTAAGATTAGTAAATCAACACATTTTGAATTGTTGTTGCAGAAGGAACAACAATATAATATACAGGGTTCTTACGGTCATTACAAACCTGGAAAATCATTGCAATTCAAAATGCTAATTCCAGGCCCTGGAAAAGTTATGGGAAACAATATTTTTCCCAAAGTTTTGGAAAAGTCATGTAACTAAAGTTCAAATATAATTTATATGTTATCTAATCGCCGAAATAGTAATACTATAATGATAATAAATACTGTATCGTATAGTCACCATTTCCAGTGGTACCGCTGAGAAAGAGTCATTGTTTTGGTCATGGAAAATTAGGTAAAGGTCATGGAGAAGTCATTGAAAATCATTGGTTTATGAACCCTGAATATATAATGCTTTAGAATCTGTAACCTCTTTTAAAACCCACTTTAATACACATGCTTTTATGCAATAACACATTTTAAGTAGTTAAATACTTTTTCTGTTTATATTCGTATTTTTATTTAATGTTAATGATTTCACTTTTTTATTTTTGTCATTGTTCCTATTCTCTCCACTTTGCGTCATCAGTCCTTATTTATAAATGTTACCAAAACAACTGATGTGTTCTCAGATTTTAGCCTTTAAAATGAGACGATATCTGCTATTTTCCAATCCTGTTGGGATGTTTGGTCCATAGAAATACCTTTGGAGTTGTAATTGGCATTTGTTCACACTTCAAATGCCAAACAATCCATTAACTGAAACTAAATGATCGCCAGATGAATCCATGTTGGAAATAATCAGTATTTGCAGCTGTAACCCGTGAACTCTGCTCTGCCCCGCTCCAGACCTCAGAGAAGGAGATAATCAGCCGAGAGCAGGGCGACTCCAAGGCTTCGGGAGCGTCTGACGTCATCCTGTATAAGATCGATGTTCCCGCCAACCGCTACGACCTGCTGTGTCTGGAGGGGCTCGTCCGAGGACTGCAGGTCTTCAAGAACAAGTGAGAGGTTTTTCTGTGAACTTGAGTGCTGCTGTGAAGGCTGCATTGTAGGAATTGTTCGAAAAATCTCACTGGTCCCCGGCTCGAGCTTCAACCTCAGGATCCATGTGTTCCTGATCCTCTCCAGAATGGAAGGAGTCATCACATACAGAGCATCAGCTAGTTCCTGAACAGTGTCCTTCACATGCCGATATCCAAGAGAGGGAGTTACACAGTCACAATATGGAGGAATAGAAAGCAGTATTCAATGTTTACTTCAGATTAGCTCCACGTCAGAAATGAGCATGCTTGATGTCTCTCTCCATAGAGGCTGAATCACCATGTTAATCACATAGCTATCATCTGCCTCAAACAGTCCTGATGCTCTTCTAAGAAATCACACATCCTGTCATGAACACAGCTGCAGCTGGGAAACCTTTGTAATCATGTTACTCTCATGTTAGAAGAGGACACTCAGTGTTTCTCAACAGGAATGATAAAGTAAGGAGTTAAAGGGATTTAAATGTTTGCCCCTCGCCCCTGTACCGCTGTTTCCTAATCTAGATAGTTTTGGTGTGAGCTGCTGAGGGTTGGAGATATTGACCATAGAGACGTTTGCCTCTTTTCCATTACAATGGGATTAAATAGTTCAACAAACCTGCTTTTATGTCGTTAAAACTCTGAAAATAAATCCATAGTTTGGTGGTTACGTGCTCAAGTTGGTAACAAATGGATCGCATTCTGACTTTTTCTCAAAATCTTCAAAAATTCTGACTTTTTCTCAAAATCTTCAAAAATTCTGACTTTTTCTCAAAATCTTCAAAAATTCTGACTTTTTCTCAAAATCTTCAAAAATTCTGACATTTTCTCAAAATCTTCACAAAATCTGACTTTTTCTCAATCTCCCCAAGTTCTGACACTCTCAAAAAATTCTGACATTTTCTCAAAATCTTCAAAAATTCAGATTTTCTCAAAAAATTCAGCATTTCTCAAAATCGAAAATTCTGCCTTTTTCTGAATACTTAAACATGTTAATAATCGCTCGTCAACGGCTTGAGCTTCGATCTCAGGATCCATGTATTTATGATCCTCTCAAGAAAGTGGAAAATGTAATAATTTCTATCTGCTTTAGAAAGTGGAGATTTTTGTCCTCCCAGAAAACAGGAGGACGTTTTTCCTGATCATTAACATACATAAAGAAATGTATACAATTCCTTCAACGGCATTTAGTATACAGAAAATAATGACATTTTGTGTTTTTTCATTTGTGGCATGGCGTGAAGCTAAAGGACATTTCTAAGGTTTCAAATTCTGAAAATGAATATTAGATAGTTATAATCAGGACTGAAGTTGGCTTTTAAGTTTCCACTCATTGAAAATACACATTTTAAAACATTGTTATGGCTGTTTTTTGAGGGTGCGACGTTTGTGTTTGTGTTGCAGGTTGGAGGCGCCTCGCTACAGACGCGTTAGCCCGCTCAGTGGGGAGCCTCAGAAGCTCATCATCACAGAGGAGGTGGGCGGTAACACACGAGCACTGGAGCTATCAGTAGTTTGGTTAATACCATAACATCTGATACATGTGTGTATTTAGCTCTGTTAGGTGCCCGATAAACATTCCTGTTGTCATCTTGCAATCTACTAATTTATATAAATAGTTATCACCGCAATAAACTGTATTTAATGTTGTCTTAATTTACAGACATACATATTCTATTGACGTGTAAATAGACTGTTTGCACTACTTTTCATTGTTGGAGGAGCTCAGGTCGTTTCTACACTGTAGCTTTGTGCACATGACAATACAACCTTTGAAGTTACTTATCATTTCTGTGTGTGTTCCTGTGCAGACGGCGGCGGTGCGACCCCATGCTGTGGCAGCTGTGCTGAGGAACATCACCTTCACTCAGGAGCGCTACGACAGCTTCATCGAGCTGCAGGAGAAACTCCACCAGAACATCTGCAGGTCAGATCAGCTGTTACACAAAGCACACGTTTTCATAGTCCCTTTGTATCACGCCATCAATTAGAGCAGAGGTGCCCAGTACGTCGCCGCGGGGCGATGCTGCTAGAGCAGGGGTGGCCAACCAGTCAGAGGTTAAGAGCCACATTTGTTCTATGTTACTGCAAAGAGCCACATCAAATAGTTTTTTGTTTTCTGGAGACAAGATTTCAACCACGTCACTGATGCATTTTTGTGGCATTGGGATATATTTTTTAAATCCTCTGGAGCAGAGAGAGGAGCTGTGGATTATTGTTATTGATTAATGCATCAGTGTTTCTTAGGGTCAAAAACACTAAACTCACAACTTAAAATGAAAGCGTTTAGTTTATTTAATAAAAGAGCACATGTTCAATGTGAAAAGTGAGAGTAGTTATAGATTATTTGCAATTTGGTGCTATATATATATATATTAAAAAAAAAAATTATATTTTTTAAACACCTTGAATTTCAGGGGGGGGGGGCGGGGCTCCGTTGGCGGGGCGCCCTCCAAAACAATGGTAGGGAAAACACTGGATAGTGTTTAATCAACGATATGTTTCCCCCCCCTCAAATGTGATTGGTTCACTGCATCGCAGGTATTATTGTGATTGGCTCTTGGGCCACATCAAAATTAAACGCGCTGTCATCCTCTCATACTGACACCTGACACCACATATACACACGTAAGGAGAGCCGGGACGAAAGTAACACGGGACGAAAGTAACGGAGCGATTTTATCCGACCCCAAACAACTCTGACCGGCCAAATTACGTCAGAATTGTCAGCATTCAATTCTTAACAGACCTACTAAATATCAGGTTTAACTGTCAGGAGTAGCTAGTGTTGTCACGATACCAACATTTTGATTTCGATACCAAGTCAAGAAGAATCGATTCTTTTTCGATACTTTTCTTTAAAAAAGGGAAACAGTCTTAAATGTAATTATTGTGCTTTATTTCACACCAGAACCATAACACCAACTTTTAAACAATGAGAACAATAAATAAAATAAAATGACAATAATTCGTATTAAATCAAATTAATACATGTCTGACAGACAGGCCTCGTGGTGTCCGTAGGCTTGCCCTCACTGTCAGAGATATAGCTAAAATACTTCCAAATTTCGCTTCTGGCGTCTTTTCTGTCAACAAGCCGAGGCGCAGCGGCAGTAGCACTCCCACTTGCAGCAAAGCTTCTCGTTTTCTCACATGCTCTGGCAGCTAGCGCGTGCACGAGAGAGAGGAGGCACTTAGAGCGTGCTTGAGAGGGGCGGGACTGCAGGCACGGCTGCAGTGCAGGGAGTGGAAGCAGAGCGCTGAACACACACGGCTCTTATTAAAACAGCGCTTTCTTACCGGAGTACTTTCCCCGTCATTCTTAAAGTACCGATACTAATGAAACGGAGGAATCATAATGTTTTTAACGGCAGGGTATCGCGGTATACCTTTCAGGTATCGGTACACCATGCAACATTAGTCAGGAGTCATTGTCTCTCCCCCAAAGTCACACATAGGCTATACAATTCGATATTAACTGAAGAGCCGCATGAAACTAGGCAAAGAGCCGCATGCGGCTCGAGAGCCGCGGGTTGGCCACCCCTGTGCTAGAGCGTGAGTCATTCATAAAAAATGCTCCGTTAAAATAGACAAGACAGGTTTTGATCCCTCCTCCCTGCCGCTTAATTCAGGAGTTTACTTGATTGACAGAAAAGGCGATCTATCGCTTTCCAGTCTGTTAACCCAGAATGCAAAGCGATACAAAATCAGTCAAATGCCGGGAAAACTCAAATTAAGTTCAAGAGACAAACAACAGAATGAGTGCGGGACCGAGCAAGAAGCTAAAGACCACTTCCACCCAGAACGGGAGGGAGAATATTTAGTTGTGATGTCACATTCAAAGGATATCTGCCTTATTTGTAAAGCAAGCGTCGCTCTGCCAAAGAAAGGTAACGTGGAGAGGCATTATCGGAGTGTTCACAAGGCATATGACGGCGACTTCCCTCCGAGTAGCGAGTTGAGAAAGAGAAAGGTCATGTATTATTGCTACACAAACATTATCTCGCAGTCTTAGTGTCGCCAACTCGTTTCTAACATGCAAAACAATGCGTCTATGGTCGTGTATTTTCGATCTTTCCGATCCAGACTAGATCTCTCTCTCCCGTCTGTGTGCGAGGGGGCAGTTTACGCACACGCAGCTGCTCCATGCAGCAACACACGGAGGAGATGGCGGAGAGAAGCGCTCCAAGGTGTGGTTACATGTTACCCGTCTCGATGTGGAGAATGCTCGTTGTCAAGAGTGTTTAGCATGTCAGGGCGGTAACACGAGCAATGTGTCTAAACATTGATCAAAGTGCTCCACATCCAGACGGAGGAATGCACCGGGTTCCACTGTCTCTCTAGCAGCTCTGTAGCCCCATCCACGAGGAACGGTTCCACGTCAGGTGTTCTGTATGCTAGCAGCAACACACGGAGTTAACTCCATTATACAAACATGGGTTAATGATTAGAGGAAACTGAGTTATTTAGTTTGTTAAAGTTTCAGCTATTCTGTTTACAGTTCTGTCATCAGATTATTTAATACCATTTGTTAAAACATTGTTTCTTTTGATGTGAAATATTATTTATTTCATTTAAATAAAAAGCAATGTTAATTTTGTTCACAATTTGTTAAGTTAATTTAATAATATATGTATTTTTGAATCAAGTATTCATCTTTGTCTTCATTGCTAGTTTCCACATGCCTAAAACAAATTGTGAGAAATTGTGCAAGGCGTACAGTAATAGTCCGATTAGTCGTTTCATTAATCGATTCTCAAATTAGTCGTTTGTTGCAGCCCTATTATCCCATGTATAAATAAAACGTGTTTTTCAGCAACCCTTGCAATTTGGGATCTTACTTTTGGTTGGTAGACCTCGGTGAGCTGGTCATTTCAAAAGTAGCTTACCAGCCAACAAAGTGTGGGCACCCCTGAATTAGATAGTGGTGATAGTCTAAGAAGTATTAATTTCTGTATTACTATGAACAACTTGAATAACAAGTAATGCCATTCAAAGTGCTGTACAGGTCTTTAGACATTCATAAAAACATGACATTACAGGTGAGTTGATAAAACATGGAAAGGCATAGATAACATATTTTGATATCTATCACCGTTGTTTCTTGTATTCTTTATTCCATTCGTCTTGGTGTTGAAATATTAAATATCTGACACGTTGATGCAGGAAGAGGAGCCTGGTGGCCATCGGGACCCACGACCTGGACACCGTCTCCGGTCCGTTCACGTACACCGCCAAACCCCCCGCAGAAATCAGTTTCAAACCCCTGAACCAGACCAAAGAGTACACCGCCACCCAGCTCATGAGCCTCTACAAGGTCAGTGTTACTGTTATGAAAACATCCCTGGTCCCCGGCTCGAGCTTCAGCCTCGGGGTCCATGTATCTGTGATCCTCTCCAGAATGGAAGGAGTCATCACATACAGAGCAACAACTAGTTCCTGAGCAGTGTCCTTCACATGCTGATATCCAAGAGAGGGAGTTACACAGTCACAAGATGGAGGAATGCCGGTTCTTGTAATCATACATCCTGTCATGAACAAAATTCTGAGTTTTTCTCAAAATGTTGGTTTTTTTCTCAAAATGTTGACTTTTTTCACAACATTCTGACTTTTTTTCACAACATTCTGACTTTTTTCACAACATACTGACTTTTTTCTCAAAATCAAAAAATTCGGACTTTTTCTCAAAACTAACTTTTTCTCAAAATTCTGACTTTTTCCTCAAAATCTCAACATTTTTGATTTTTTTTTCTCAAAATCTCAAAATTCTCACTTTTTTCTCCACATTCTCACTTTTTTTTATCAAAATTCTCACTTTTTCTGAATACATAACATTTTTAATAATCCCTGGTCCCCGGCTCGAGCTTCAATCTCAGGATCCACGTATCAGTGATCCTCTCCAGAATGGAAGGAGTCATCACATACAGAGCATCAACTAGTTCCTGAGCAGTGTCCTTCACATGCTGATATCCAAGAGAGGGAGTTACACAGTCACAAGATGGAGGAATGACGGTTCTTGTCTTAAACATCTTAAAATTCAGATTTTGTTCTTCAAATCTCCAACAATTCTGACTTTTCCTGAATACTTAATATGCTATATGTGACATTTATGTAGTAACGTGTGTTCTCTCGCCTCTATTTGCTTGTCTTTCATCCTTTCTTTATAACTAATGCTTGTTGACGTATTGTGACTTTAAAAAGGTGTCTTTCATCATCTGTCCGGGGACAACAGCTGGGCTAAAGCTGCTCCATTAATGGGGACTTTCCACGACACTAGAAACACATAAGTAAGGGATAATGTGCAGCGAGGCGGTCCTTATGGGTAACAGAACACCCAGCCTGAAGGGTTGCTCCATTTCTCCCAGTAACTCTTCAGGCTGCTCTCGCACCTGTGCCCAGTCACAGACATGGTCTCTGTTGATCCAAGACCAGCCTGAGAGAGCAGTTGTACTGCCGTGCTTCTCAAGCTATGGTTTGTGTAGTGCTCTGAAAGGCTTTGGCGTCCGATGGGCATAGGGAAACAAACTTTATGAAGCTGGCAACGGGGCAATTTTGGTTTTCAGGCTCGGCGAAAAATAAAATCTGTCAATCTCTTTATTCGTATCTTTTAGATCTTTATGATTCTTGGTATCGGCGTTGTGAGCAAGAGATATATATTCACATCCGTGATCATCAAGTTTCAAAATAAAAGAGGTTTGACTCAAATGTCGATTTCCCTCGTGTGGCAAGATGCAGCTGGACATCCATCCACACTTTCCGGACCAGTCCGCCGGCTGTGTCCACAGACAGCGCCTGTGGAGCCCCGAGCAGCCGCAGATCCGCAGCTGAGACAGGCGGGTGGTGCTGGCTGACGGCTTTCCCGTTTGTGGAGCTTTTTTACAACAGATGTGAAAACGTCGTCGCTTGTTTTAAAAGTAGCGCAGTTCATTCTGTCAAACCCTGGAAAGTGTCTTGACCTGCCCTAATGCTGAAGTAACTGGCAACTGAATAGGTTTTGCCATTTGAGGTCTGGACCGTTGCGTGAAAGGACCGCAGCTGCGTGTTGAGGGTTTCTTTAAATAGTTTCATCGCCCATAATGTGGTCCGGTTTGTATTCAATTCATGCCGGTCTTCTTCAATTTGGTCGATTTCTCTGTCATTCAAATCTCTGTGTCTGTTTTCTTGTCCCTCTTGTCTTTTTCTTTTCTTCACTGGGGACTCATCAGCCTCTAACTATTCCTCCAAATTACTGTGCTCTCCAAATATATTATAAGTAATGTTGGAATCCTCCATGTTGCTATCACACGACAGCGGAAAACTAAAGACAGTTGGCTTGCTTTTCTAACTGTTAAATCGACCAAACTCCTTTCTGCAGATGTGAGCGTCCTTAACAACGGTCAATAAGTCCAAGACAGCGGTCTGTACTACTGGATTAACAACGTGTCACGTGTTCTGAATTGACCAATCAGAATCGAGTATTCATCTAAGCCATGTAATAAACTAAACTAATGTCTCGCAACCGACATAACCTAAACCTGTTCAGCCACTGTAAAGCCAAACGACTCGTACACAATATAACTGAATTGGACCGTGTGATACATTTTCTTGACGGTAACGTTTGTCAGAAGAGCCGTTTGTCTTTATAAGTGGTTCTTAAATTCCTTTTTCTCTTCTGACTCCTGCAGACAGACAGCCACCTGAGACATTACCTCCACATCATCGAAGACAAGCCGCTGTACCCCGTCATCTACGACAGCAACGGGATCGTCCTCTCCATGCCCCCCATCATCAACGGTGAGCACCGCCTTCATTCCTGCCTTCACTTTAAAATATAAAGAGACGTTATCAGCGAGCTCAGAAACATCCGAGATCAGAATCGACAGCTAACACAATAACATAGTTTCATTTAGTTTAATCTGCCTAATTATTTTAATTGTGGTCTTTAAAATGTGAAAAATGTTCAACTTTCTTTAAATCCAAATTGATTTCTTTAACTGTCTTTTTTTGACCTTCTAAAAACCCAAATATATTCATATTGGTATTATATAAATCACTAAAAAGCATCAAATATCCACATTTGGAGAGACTGAAAACTAAACTTTTAGCCTTTTCCTTGCATTAAATGTGACGGAGGAATAGTCAATTATCCCCAAACATCTGTAAATCAATTAGCAGACTACTTGTTGCAGCTCTGGCAAAAAAACGTGTTGTGTGTTTTTCCAGGTGACCATTCGAAAATCACCCTGAAGACGAAGAACGTGTTCGTGGAGTGCACGGCGACAGACCTGACTAAGGTACGACTGAGACGGAAATCACTTCGATATGAGTTTCAGTTTAAATGTTTAAAACGTATTCTCCTGTTTTCTATCCAGGCAAAGATCGTGTTGGACATGATGGTGACCATGTTCAGCGAGTATTGTTCACAGCCTTTCACGTAAGTCTTAAAGGGGACCTATCATGCAAACATTGATTAGATAAGAAGGGAGGGGTCTGAGCTCATGGGGGACCCGGCAGCTACTGTCTAAACTAAAGGCTTTCTCTCTTGCCGGTTATACCACAAGGTGAGTTCCTTTTTACTTCCTGCTTCTTCACGCACATGCTCTCCAGTACAGGTTAGCTCTGAGAGTTAGCGATGCTAATGTAAACACCGACCATATTACGTCCAAAACAGTCGGGCATTTTTTCTGATAGCAACGTTTCTGATTGGGCCGTGGGTCCACGTTTCAGATATTACGTCATATCGGACGCAAATCTGGATCAGCTCCGTTGTTCCCCGTTTTTAGAGATTTGGGTACGGAGGAAAAGAGAGAGGGGTTTATTTTCTGACGCTGCGTGAGTTCCCCGACACACCGGGACACATGGATCAAAAACTGCATTTTGCATGATAGGTCCCCTTTAAATAACTAAATGAATATCATAGTCTTGTCTAAACCGGTTAACTCTTACTATCGGCGTGCGCCCTCATACCAAAATGCAGATTTACCCCCTAAACTGTTAAAGTGATGCCAGAAACATTTCTGTTCCTCAAATAACTGTATAATTACTCTAAAAATATAAAAATTGTGTCGAATAAATCTAGAGATAGATTTGTTTGTTGTTCTGTAGAGGAAGTAAAGAAACCGCAGCTCTGGATTTATGTGTAGTTTGAGGTGCAATTTGTGACTCGGCAGCTTGAAGACATGAAGACACTGGCCGTTTCTCAATCGCGAGGATACTGGCTTCCAAGCCAATATTTCAAGGATGCTACGTCATCGAGTGCCGCCGAAGTACTGTTCCAATCTCCTGCATACTTGGAATTCCACCGAGGCCGCGTCCTTGGTTTGGGGGTAATTTCGAGGCTGTAGACTTCGCGTCCTTCAAATCCCCACAATGCTTTGCTCACGGACCAATTTCCCCAAATCTGTGGCGGGAAAATGTAAGGCGGGGCCTCTCACATGACGCACACCTGCACACTTGCTAGCCTGTTCCACTCTTCGTTTTCCGAATGCCAGGAAGGATTCTTGCCTAGCTTCTGAAGGACTCAGAAGACATGTCCTACCAAGCAAGCATCCTCGCGATTGAGAAACGGCCACTATTACATGTTACTTGTTACTATTGTTTTCCGTACAATTGTATTGTTTCTGTTCTGATTTTATGTGAAGCGTCTTTGAGCATTTGGGAAAGCCTATTATTATGGTCGGAAGTGACGTTGGCGCCCTCGTACTATATCTCTCTACAAAACCTTCCTAATTACAGTTAAGGTGATATTTCCTTCTGTTCCTGCTCTTCAGGGTCGAGGAGGCGGAGGTGGTGTACCCAGACGGAAAGACCTGCAAATACCCAGTACTGTACTCACTCTTTCCATCAATACATACATGACATAACTTTCTTCTTCTGTCTGCTAAATCTCTGCTGTGCTCTTCAGGAGTTGGCCTACAGGAAGGAGAAGCTGTCCAGCGACTTCGTCAACCGGAAAGTCGGCATCAAGTGAGTCATTAGTACCTGTCACAAGATGAGAGTAAAATATATGCAAGTAAATCTTCAAGATGCATTTCACTTTGCTCAACATGCAAACTCACTTTAAGATTCACCTGCACTAAAACCAATCACAAACCTTTCCTTTCTTTTAAAGTTTGCAGTTGATTTGTATTTAAGGAGGAAGGAATCTTTTAAACACAAAATTACAACAATGAAACCATCAAATGTTAAAAAATAAATAAATCTAATAAAATACAAATAAATACCAGGGTTAAAATAAAATGTAAGACATCTTAAAATACAAGGTTTATAACATGACTCTAAACCAGTGCTTCTCAAAGTGTGGGGGTCCGTGAGCGCCCCCTAGTGGTCCGTGAGTATATTGGTAAAATTTCACATTTTAAATAAATACATTTAAGTTTTCCGCACTCTCGCGGGAATATCTCCGCAATGGAACGAGCTTAAGTTTCACTTTTGATTGCATGATATAGCCCAGAGCAACACCTTCGTCACACATGTTGCCACTTGTTTGTATCATTTTCAGGCGATTTATAATCTGTTCTAGAAAAACGATGTGTTTTTGGATATTTGTGGAGTTAGGTGGTCCTTGGTATGAAAAGGTTTGAGAAACACTGCTCTAAACTCAAATCCAGATTAAAAAGATTGGTCTGTAATATTGTTTTGAATATATCACCGTATAGTATTGTTTTCCACGGGGTTAAGTATTGAATTGCATTTTGAAACCGTTGGCTCATGCCAGATCATGTTGGTGTTCTTATCTTTCTTGTAAGAGACATTCTCTCTACAACTGTTCCAAAGTCAGATTCAGCAAACGCTTGATAAAAGTAAAAATGTGCATTCAATTAAAGTACAAGTTCTCTAAATCTTTCCTTATGTACAGTACTTGAGCAAATCTACTTCGACACAGTCTACAAACCTAATATATCATATTCCAATTACTTGTATATCGACTCTCCGTACACTATTTCTATTCTATTTTATCTGTTTTATTGTGTTGCACTGTTGGAGTAGCCTGTGACCTAAGATTTTCATTGACATATCTACACTGCAGCTATGTAAAAATAATAATAATAATAATTAATTCTATGAGATCTTCACAGGTCTCACTAAAAAATCTATTAGGAAGCTGCAGCTGATTCAGAACGCCGCTGCTCGAGTCCTCACTAACACTAAGAAAGTGGATCACATCACTCCTGTTCTGAAGTCTTTACACTGGCTTCCTGTGTGTCAGAGAATAGATTTCAAAATACTGCTGCTGGTTTATAAAGCTTTGAATGGTTTAGGCCCAAAATACATTTCTGACCTCCTGCTAAATGATGAAGCATCCAGATCTCTCAGGTCTTCAGGGACTGGTCAGCTTTCTGTCCCCAGAGTCAGAACTAAACATGGAGAAGCAGCGTTCAGTTATTATGCTCCATCTGGAACAAACTCCCAGAAACCTGCAGGTCCGCTGCAACTCTGACTACTTTTAAATCCAGGCTGAAGACTTTTCTTTTTGTCGCTGCTTTTAATTGAACTATTCATATCTTAGACTGCACTGTAACTTTTATCTTTTAATGTTTCTGTTATTATCTTTTCTTTTTAATGACTGATTTTAAATGCCATTTTCTTAATGTCTTTCGTTTTTTGTAAAGCACTTTGAATTGCCTTGTGTTGAAAGGTGCTATATAAATAAACTTGCCTTGCCTTGCCTTGCCTTGTGTAGAGGCGCCTTTCAAAGCACTCAAGGACACCTTACAATTCACGGTACAAGAAATGTCAATCAAAGCCTTGAATCTTGAAAGTCCAGCTGCTTGTCCTCTTATTATTTTTGTATTAACAACGGTCCGTTCTCTCCGGACAGCGAGTCCACGGAGACGATCGCTCGGCTGCTGACGAAGATGTGTCTCCGCTCCGAGGTCACGGGGGTCGGCGACGAGATCGAGGTCGAGATCCCGCCCACGCGCTCAGACGTGATTCACGCCTGTGACATCATGGAGGACGCCGCCATGGCGTACGGCTTCAACAACATCCCCTACACCACGCCACGCACATACACCGTGGCCAATCAGGTGCCTGCGATTTACTTATTTATTCATTTATTTGACAGGGACATTAATCAACACACTGTAAATGTCCCAAGAAGCTATTTTTCATCTCTAGTCCCTGGACAGATTTTGTAAATCAGACAGTGGGTTGTAAGGAGCAGAAGATTGTGTCAGGAGCCTAACCCCAATACCCTTCCTCGACTCCTCCTTTCCCTCACTCGCGTCCCTTCCTTGCGTCTTAGCTCCGCCTCCGTAAGATGCGAGCGAGGGACACGAGGAGGTGACGCGAGGACAGAGGAGTCCTCAGGTATTAATTGGGATGTCCTCGTTTAGTCAAACGTCACTTTTAAACTACGTCTGTTAATGATGACATGTGCACAGCTGTATCCCCTCTCATCGAGCTTAACTGAACAACCCTTTAGAACCGGCCCATTTGTTGTTAAACATTTATTTAAATGAATCTTTCTCTTGTTAGTCAAGGAATTCAATGTATGATGGTTGGTCCTGCTTTTGTGTTCCGTTTTGGTGTAAAATGTAGCCTACATTTAAATAAAAATATAATATAATTAACTAAAAACTTCAAAAAAAGTTATTAAACAATAATGTGGCACTCCCACTGTAGACACACTTGGGTCCTTCGGTGTCATAGACCCCGAGAATGATCAAAGCGTTTCAGCCAGCCCATAATATTGTCTCTCATTCAACATGGTGTGTTTTCTTATGTATTTTCCCAGTTCCCTCTGAACAAACTGACGGAGCTGTTGAGACAGGACCTGGCAGCGGCTGGCTTCACTGAGGCTCTCAACTTCGCCCTGGTAAGAACAATAAACGCATCGTTATAGAGATTAAATAACTGATGAAATAACCAGATACCAGGAGTGGAGTGCCCCAGAAGAGGGAATTCCCACACCCACAGCGTCAGCGACGACTCAAGGGGAATCCCAAATGGCCACACCCCGAAAGAGAAAGAGGGATTTGTCAGAGCTACAGCGGGAACTGACGGAGAAAGAAATCGTTCGTGTGGAGGTGGAGACCGTCACATTGAGAAATTGAGACTCTTCTTAATGCCCTTTCATTGTTAAACATGTAAACAAGACGCCCTGCCATCGTTAATATCCTTCTTGCCTGTTTTACGTTACTATGGATACTAGTCTGTCTTTCCGATGTACGCCTGCTCCATACTAGGCGTAAAGGTTACACCCGGACGCAACGCATACAGGGCTTAAGTCTAAGTGGTGCACTAGTCATAACTTTAGTTTGGTCTTAGCCTTCGGTTCTACGTCGGACGTAGAGTTACGCCCAGCTGGTGCACTCCACCCCAGTAGCTTAAGGTGGCTAACTATGTCTGTAACAGCTGCTGTGCCCATTTGTATGTCTTTATCGTTTGTTTTAAGATAAGATTATTGGGAAATGTTTGCGTTTCAGCTGCAACAAAACAAGGCGTTACACATAAGTAGAAATTAAAGAGTAGTAATAAACAATACTAGAATTTACACATCTCAAAATAGAATTAAAAAGTAGAAAATAAACAGTGAAGATAAAACAAATGTATACACTTTGACAATAAAACACGATTGAAAGGATGTTTTGAGCACTAGATGGTGCAATTGGGCCCAGAGGATAAGATGGACCTTTATTAATCCTCGTGGGGGAATTCATTAGTTTAACAGCAACAGGGTGAGAAGGAAAAACAGCACAGATTAGAGATTGATACAATTTAAGATAAAATCAAATGACACTTCTCTCCAAATTGCTTCTGTGGAGATTGCACACCGTACTGCATGTATGCAAGTCGCTTTGGATAAAAGCGTCTAACAAGTGACATGTAATGATACGATAAGATGGACCTTTATTCATCTCTGTGGGGAAATTCAGGAGTGGAGTGCTTCAGCTGGGCGTAAAAAAGTAGGTCTGAACTCTAACGTCGGGTTTAGCTACGTCCGATTTAGTGATTCGAGTTTACACCGAGTGCACCAAGCCTGACTAGTCTCGGTCGTAGCTGCGCCTGGTTTTAAGATGCGCGTCCACGTGAATACACGCAAAACAGTAATCGTTGCCAAGCAACACACGTCTACATAATTTAACACTCGATCTCCTCCGTTAAAAAGCAAGCGAAGACTTGGATAACGAAGTCATGGATAACGGAAACCAAAAGAAGAGAAAAATGAGTAAGTGGTGAACTAGTCATAACTAGGGATGGGTACCGAGCCCCGGTAGTAAACGGGCCCCGGGCTGAATTATTAAAGACCGCGGTAACGTTAAGCTCCGACGTTATCGGTCTTTTTATCGGTACTGTAGACATGTAAAAAATATGTCGTATGTATTATTGCTTCACAAACATTATATTGCAGTTTTAGTTTTCGCCAACTCCGTTTCTAATACGCAAAAAGACTGCAAAATGCGTCTATGATTATTTTCGATTATATTTCGCAGTTTACACACACGCGGCTGCTACATGCAGCAACACACGGAGGAGATGGCGGAGAGAACTCGTCTCGATGCTCGTTGCCTAAAGTGCAATAAGAGTTCAGCATGTCAGGGCGGTAACACGAGCAATGTGTCTAAACATTTAGCAAAAGTGCTCCACATCCTGACGGAGGAATGCACCGGGTTCCACTGTCTCTCTAGCAGCTCTGTAGCCCCATCCACGAGGAACGGTTCCACGTCAGGTGTTCTGTATGCTAGCAGCAACACACGGAGCTAACTACATTATACAAACATGGGTTAATGATTAGAGGAAACTGAGTTATTTAGTTTGTTAAAGTTTCAGCTATTCTGTTCACAGTTCTGTCATCAGATTATTTAATACGATTTGTTAAAACATTGTTGTTTCTTTTGATGTGAAATATTATTTATGTAATTTAAATAAAAAGCAATGTTAGTTTTGTTCACAATTTGTTTAGTTAGTTTACCTTGTTTTGTTCTCCAAAAGAACCGATAAGAGTACCGTTAAAAGACCGGACCGATAAGCGGTGTCGATACAAGTATTAGTACCGTTAAAACCTTAACGAACCCATCCCTAGTCATAACTTTAGTTTGGTCTTAGCCTTCGGTTCCACGTCGGACGTAGAGTTACGCCCAGCTGGTGCTCTCCACTCCAGTAGTTTAACAGCAACAAGGTAAGGATGAAAAACAGGACAGCAGAGATTCACACAGATTAGAGATTAATACAATTAAAGGTAAAATATTTTTTATATACTGTTATATATATAAGTCACTATAAAATAAGATATTAATTAAAATGAACATATATACATATTCGGGTCTATATATACGTTTAACTACAAACCACAGAATCAATCCATGGTGATATTGAGTGGAAACCACAGCAGGCATTAATAAGCCACCTTGATAACTTTATGACTCTCCTCCACCTGTGTTAATGTAACAGTAGCACACCAAAGAGTTTGATCATTATAAGGACCCGTCCTCCTCTCCTCCTGCAGTGCTCCACAGAAGATATATCAGACAAGCTCGGGAAGAAAATCTCCGAGACGAGAGCGGTTCACATCGCCAACCCCAAGACGGCGGAGTTCCAGGTAAAGAAGAACAGAACATAGAGATTTGCATACTGTGCCATTTAAAGGGGACCTATCGTGCAAAATGTCTTTTATACAGATGTGCGTCAGGGAACTCACGCAGCATCAGGAAATAAAACCCTCTCTCTTTTCCTCCGTACTCAAATCTCTAAAAACGGGGAACAACGGAGCTGATCCAGATTTGCGTCCGATATGACGTAATATCTGAAATGCGGACCCACGGCCCAATCAGAAAGTTGCTATAAGAAACAATGCCCGACTGTTTTGGACGTAATATGGTCGGTCTTTACGTTAGCATCGCTAACACTCAGAGCTAACCTGTACTGGAGAGCATGTGTGTGAAGAAGCAGGAAGTAAAAAGGAACTCACCTTGTGGTATAACCGGCAAGAGAGAAAGCCTTTGAGCTCCAGACTGTTTCAGATCCTTGATAATCCATGATATGGCGTTTCATCACGGCAGCATTTAGTTTAGACGGTAGCTGCCGGGTCCCGCATGAGCTCAGACCCCTCCTCTTTAAAGCTTTATCCCCAAATCAGCACTTTAGAAACAGGAAGTGAAATAGAGGGATATGAGGCGTGGCTAGAATGGGTGATCTGTTTGGTATTTGGAGCAAAACACTTCATAGATCTGAGACCTACTGTATGCTATTGCCTAAAAGCAGCATGATAGGTGAGCTTTAAAACTAATTAAAATGAATCACCCTTACAAACCAATTTTCTAGCCACAGTTTAAACAAGTATGCTTGCACGTGCAGTATGTTGACATGAAATCAGGAAAATTATACGTCTTTCAGAATCACAATCATTCCATACCAGAGGGGAATTCAGGTTTGAACGTTACTCCATTGGAGAGAAACAATACAATGACACAATGGAATAAACCATCACACAAACACAAAGCAGTTAAATGTGTACATTGTACTACAACGGGTCCTATGTATGCCACAATTTGCATATTTAAAATGTAGTAGCTGTGTTTAGGTCCTGTTTGTGCATTTAAAAGCGTATAAAATATTACATAAAAATAACGGTTTTCACATTTCCCCAGAAGCGGATTCATAAATGATATCTTTATTTCTGTAACAATCATGTTAAAAAGTGTATTTTCTAATTGTTGCATCGGTTAATTTTGCAGCACACATGTCATACGATGATTTTAGAAATGAGGACCGTGATGTACTAAAAGTCCGGATTTATACAAAATAAAATCAGTATTAGTACAACAGTGTGAAACCTAACTTTCCCCTATGGGATTCATAAAGTGTGTCGCCTTCTTCTCCATTAAATAGCAACATTAATCATCGATTTAGTCCACTATGCGTTGTTGCATAGGGTAATGCCTGCAGCAAAGTCAATACACCTCTGGAGAGTGATTTAAGAATGAGGAAAAAGTATTAATGGATTCAGATCAAAATGAATGCACAGATGTTTTAAAAGTGATAGGTTGTAGTTTCTCCAGAAGGGGGCGCTCCCGTCCTCTCTGAGATGCAGCTCTGTGGATTCATGAAGTAAATAAACTTGCCTTCACCTCCGTTTCTCTCCACCAGGTGGCGCGCACCACCCTGCTGCCCGGCCTGCTGAAGACCCTGGCTGCCAACAGGAAGATGCCCCTCCCCCTCAAACTGTTCGAGATCTCTGACGTGGTGCTGAAGGACGACACCAAAGGTAACGGTCTGCTGCATGTGGGAAGGGATAAAAGAAATGTGTGTGAAAGTCCAGATCTCTTAATAAGTGGTTGATATTGCCCCATAACCCTTAAAAGAAACCCTTAAAAAACCCCTTAGAAAACTGGAACTAATCCAGAACGCCGCTGCCAGAGTCCTGACCAAAACAAAAAGAGTAGAACAAATCAACCCAGTTCTCAGATCCAAACAATTCCCAAATTGAGATCAATAAAGTACTTCTTAATTAACTAAAGGGGACCTATCATGCAAAATGCACTTGTTGATGTCTTCTCTACATCAACATGTGTCCCCGGTGTGTCGGGGAACTCACGCAGCGTCAGGAAATAAACCCTCTCTCTTTTCCTCCGTACCCAAATCTCTAAAAACGGGGAACAACGGAGCTGATCCAGATTTGTGTCCGATATGACGTAATATCTGAAACGTGGACCCACGGCCCAATCAGAAAGCTGCTATCAGAAACAATGGCCGACTGTTTTGGACGTAATATGGTCGGTGTTTACATTAGCATCGCTAACACTCAGAGCTAACCTGTACTGGAGAGCATGTGTGTGAAGAAGCAGGAAGTAAAAAGGAACTCACCTTGTGGTATAACCGGCAAGAGAGAAAGCCTTTGAGCTCCAGACTCTTTCAGATCCTTGATAATCCATGATATGGCGTTTCATCACGGCAGCATTTAGTTTAGACGGTAGCTGCCGGGTCCCGCATGAGCTCAGACCCCGCCTGTTTAAAGCTTTATCCCCAAATCAGCACTTTAGAAACAGGAAGTGAAATAGAGGGATATGAGGCGTGGCTAGAATGATCTGTTTGGTATTTGGAGCAAAACACTTCATAGACATGTGTTTTATATATTTATATATATCTGAGACCTGTGCTATTGCCTAAAAATAGCCTGATAGGTGACCTTTAATATTAAACCCTCTTTAATGGTCACACATGCAGAGCGCACAGCACACACAGTGAAATGTGTCGGCAGGGCAGGAGGTGAACTGGGACCTCTCCAAGTAGCAGTCCACACTCCATATTTTAGGTCTGGTCGGGGACTTGAACCGGCGACCCTGCGGCTCACAGTCCAAGCCCCTACTGACTGAGCCACTGCCGGACTTATCTTAATGTTGATGTGAAGCACTTTGAATTGCCTCTGTGTCTGAACATGTGCTTTATAAATAAACGTACCTTACCCTTCCTCCTCTTCCTCCCAGATGTGGGTGCGAGGAACAGCCGGCGTTTCTGTGCCGTTTACTACAACAAGAGCCCAGGTTTCGAGGTGATCCACGGCCTGCTGGACCGCACGATGCAGCTGCTGGAGGTGAAGTCAGAGCGAGGAGACGGGTACCACATCCAGGCCGCTGAGGGTGAGGAAAACATTCAGTCGAGGTGTATTTATAAAGCACTTCTCATACAGAGTAAAAGCTTTTTGATTAACACGAACTGTCAGAACAACAGAAGTCAACAAACACAGGACTGATGAGAACAAGAATCCATATAATTCATTTAAAAGCTAAATCAAAAAGGTGAGTCTTGAGTTGGTTGTTGAAAAATGTTCTATGGGCAAAATAATAGACATTTGAGCGAGCTAAAATGGAACCTTCTAAAACACGACTAAAAACATTTGATTGAATTAAAGGCAGAGGCAAACGGTAGTCTTCAGTTTAGATTGTAAAGAAGTGAGAAGTTACCTGTCGTGTCTTTTGCCATTTTCTTTTCTGCTTAAGAAACATTAGCAGGGGGTCCGCGGGGTCTTAAAAAGTATTAAAAGTTGATAAATCAATTTAGCGAAAATGAAGGCTCTTAAACAGCATTTTCCAAGGTATTACATTTTGTAGCTTGTGTTCAATAAGTATATAAATTATCCAGAGAGGTTGTGTTCTACAGTCTGCCTGAATGTAATCATGGCGTAGGTGTGTAGTGTGATTCTGTGTAGTTTATTGATGGCATCCCGTTGGGGTTGACGTCATCTGAACAGGACATCGCGCGCTCACTGCTTGATAGCGCGAAGGTCTGTTTACGCCGGTTGCTAAACAACATCGTTATGTGGAAATGCAAGTCTGCGTCCAAATGGTTGGAAGAGAAGGAGGAAGGACACTCAATACTGTATATAGTGAATGTGAGGTAAAGTGTGTCGACAAGGTAACCGGTTAAAACTCCAAGTGGCGACGAGGTCTTAAAATGTATGGAAAGGGTCTTATAAAAGGTCTTAAAAGTCATTACATTTGACTTCCTGTATATACCCTGATTTAAGATTATACAAAGTCCTCCTTTTCCCCCTTAAGTGCTAAGATCATTTAACTGACGAGGTGTTTTGCTGGTGAGAGATTTGAGTTGCTTTAGCGTGAAGAAGCTAGTAAGCCTATTGGATTTGTTTTAGAGGCACAACAAGTTTCAGATGCAGACGTTATTTTCCTGTTCCATGTTCAAATAAACCATTTCCAGTGGAACCGCTGAGAGTCATTTATTTGGTCATGGAAAATGAGGTAAAGGTCATGGAGAGAAGTCATTGGTGACAAAGTGTATGAACCCTGTAAGATGCTTTGTGAATAACCTTTGTCTTCACCACGATCTAGTTTGAACTGTATTTCCTCGAAGAGTTGTAACTTACAGCGACTGTTTGTTCTGTGCAGCTTTGTGAAATACAGCCTGACGTCGATGACTAGCTCGTGTTTGTGTCAATATCTTCACACAGAAAGGAGAAAACAACAGGGATTTACTGTGTTTATTTATTTAATTGCAAATAAATCCAGATCACAGACGGTTACTTTGCAGGCTTTATGGAGATGATGGAAATCCAGTTTATGAGTTTATGACTGTGTTTGTCTCCTGGACGTAATCTGCCCTCAGAATGAACTGCAACGAGTTTCGATCAGATCAATGGAGGAGCACACAAGAGAAAGCTATAATATTGATCTTGTTGGAAGAGACGATTTCAGGATCTACTTTTGGTCATTGTGCATTAAGACAGGCTCCTCTCCCTCT
>CADEHL010001255.1:399212-494478 GCA_902827135.1 Harpagifer antarcticus | reverse complement strand
TGCAATGTGGAGAGTGCATGGGAGTCACGTCACCCACTGCAGTGCTGAGCAGCGAGTCTGACACACACACACACACACACATACAACACACACACTCTCGCTGCTCAGTGCTCTCACACTAATGCACAACACACTCACTCTCTACCATCTCTGAGATTTCTTCCTGCACCATTAGCCCATTTCCCTCCCCCTCCACATATGTCAGCGTGTCCTTAACCCCATTACAAGGTCACGACCCATAGTCTGAGAGCTCACCTGACACACACACACACACACACACACACACACTCTGAGGAAGTGTCCATCAGCAGCTAACACACCATGGCTGAGGGAATTCACGTCAGCTGAGTTTCCTACACTCAGCGGGGGGGAATAAGGTTGAAATGACGAGTCAGGGGATCAGAAGTGGAGGAAGAAACCACTTAAGAGGCAGATGCCCTTGTTCTACTTAACAACTGTGTCCAATGGAAATCCTGCTTTTGTCAGGAAAGATGTGGCTTCTCTTGTTCAGAAATTGACCTCAAGTGTTCGCCCTTTAAGTATTTTTTAAAGTTGGTTCTAAGCGGTACACCTGCTTTCTCTCTAATATCCAACAGGAGGCAACTCAACTCAAAAAAGTGTCAGATTGTGTAGAAGTCTACGAGAAAATGACGCTACTTCTCACCTGATGAGTGATTATGATCTCAAACACTAGTTTCAAGTCTTCTTCAATCCAGCGTCTTGTTCATGTTGTAAAATATAGTCCCATTGAGTGTTGAATAGGCGATAACGCAGGGTCTGCTTGATGGAGTTGCTACCTAATGATTGACAGGTCGTTAACAAGAAGGAAAGGAATGAAGATGATAGAAAGAGAGTTGGACAGAAAGAAAAATGAAAATCGATAGTCGTGCCTTCTCTCTGATATTCAGCATCTCATCAGATTTTTAGTTCTCAGTTACAATTTCATAAAGTTTGTGTTTATGATGTTCATTTTGTGAATTATAGTCTCATTTAGAGTTAAATGGACGATGAAGCATTGTATAGTGTTTCCCCTACCATTGTCTTGGAGGGGCGCTGCACCCCGCCAACGGAGCCCCGCGCCCCCCCCCTGAAATTCAAGGTGTTTTTAAATATATATATATATATTACCAAATTGCAACTAATCTATATCTACGGTCACGTTTCACACTGAACATGTGCTCTTCTATTAAATAAACTAAACGCTTTCATTTTAAGTTGTGAGTTTAGTGTCTTGGACCCTAACGACCCGTTCACACTACAGCTTCAAAAAAAGCTTGGAGCTGGGCGAGTCTGAAGCTCGACCAACAACCAATCACATGAATCTCCCGCCCCTGACACACAAGCAGCGGTTTGATTAGGCGCATTCACACCGCAGTACTTTTCCCACAAAGGTTCATGCGAACTTAGTTCATGAGAACTCTTTAGTTCTCATGAACTAAGTACAGATCGCGTTCACACCGGAAAAAGTCCCTGGGGGTGGATTAGGCAAATGAAGCCGCTGACTTCACTTCTTCTTCTTCTGCTTTGGGTTTACTGGCAGGCTACAAACAACTTCACGGCGGATACTGCCGCCCAAAGTCCCCGGCCGGAAGTCCCCGGAGTTGTAAGAGGACTTCAGTAGAAGTTGCTGGGACTCCCAGCAGCTTCTACTGAAGCCTTCCGAGTAAATCGCCAGAACGCCGACACCTCCTCATCTCCACCGCTCCCATGTTTTATTTTGTGTTGCCATAAGTTAGTCTCTCTGCGTTTCTGCGCTGGGCTAATGCTAATGCTAATAATGCTAATGCGAGGATAATAAAATGGCGGCTTCACAAAACTTTTTGGAAGTTTTACGGGGCGTGGTTTGCAATCCGCCCAGCCAATCAGAAATATAGCTCTTTTCTCACAAAAGAGCCGCTCGTAAGTCCCTGCTCTCTAGCAGGGACTTTCGAGCGGCTCTTTTGTGAGAAAAGAGCTATATTTAGTACCGGCTCTTTTTGGTGTGAACGCGATAAAAGAGTTCACTGAACTAAGTTCGCATGAACCTTTGTGGGAAAAGTACCGCAGTGTGAATGCGCCTATTGGCTAGAGCTTGTACTGGCATATGATTGGCTGACGCTTCCACCGAAAGCTTCAGAAGCTTCTAAAGTTGAACGTTGCTCAACTTTTGCCTGAAACGCCAGGAAAGCTCCGCTCTGCTTCCCACAATGCAGTTCGGCGAAAAGTGACGTCACCCCATTCAAAGTGAATGGGCAGACGCGTTGGAAACCGTTTTTGAAGCTGTCGAAGCTGTAGTGTGGACGGGCCGTAAGAAACAATCAATAACAATAATCCACAGCTCCTCTCTCTGCTCCAGAGGATTTAAAAAAAGATATCCCAATTCTTTCAGCTGCTTGTGGACTAGAAGTTGTTCAGTGGGTTTTTCTGCAATGTTTTACTGACTGGCTAAATGCGTCTCCTTCTGCTTATGAGCAACTCCTAATGTTAGTATGCCGACCAAAACAGTTAATAAAATAAGATGTACTTTATTAATCCCAATTTAGGAACTTTGTTTGATGCAGCAGCATAAAACAAAATAAGGCATTGCCCATAATAACAATTTAAAAGAGTAGAAATAAACTATTCTAAAAATAGAAACATCTCGAAATAGAAATACACTTGTAAATAGTTGCTAACGTTGTCTGTCGGCCGCTTGTCGACTAGCAATTGTTCCGGGTTTTTTCTGGAAACATCAAAGACCAAATGTCAGAATAAATACTTAGTATAGCAACAAAAGTTTAAACAATATCATCACAGATTAATACATGAAACAAAGACTAACCTTATAAAGGATTCATAAAGGGTTTATAATTAGGTTATGAATTAGGTTGTAAACACTTTATTAATCATTAAGAACGATTTATAAACCAGTTCTAACATAGTTTTCATTCATCAACACAGGCTCACTATTCGGCAAGAGGACTAAGCCTTATATTGGCTACTTAGCGAGAATCAACACAGTGAGCAGCAGATACCAAGGATGCTGGCTGATGAAGGAGACGAAGTAAGCTAGGTAGCCAATATAAGACTTGGTCATCTTGCCAAATAGTGAGCCCATATTTATCTGTACTGCTAAGTCTTAAAGGTGGGGTAGGTCATTTTTGGAGAAACCAGCTCGAGTGCGCTAGAATTTGAAAATACACAGCCGGAAAAAATCTGCCACTTCCTCACAGAGCTCCTCCTCCAACACACACGAACGCGCACATGACCAATGAGGACACGAGATAAGTTTGTGCCCAGATGGTTGGCTGACAGGCAGGTAGGCCATCCAGTTACTTTAGCCGGCTCAGATGATTGGTCGTGCTTTTTACAGCGCCACGGCTTCCACAGATGACCTTTTATTATGGATTTATTGTCAAAGCACTTCAGATATTCATTGCTATCGGGATGTTGAGAGCACTCCATGGAATATAATAACAAGTGTATCTCGAGCCGGTTTCTCAAACTTACCTACCCCACCTTTAAGGCCCAGGCTGACACCAAAGAACTGACACAGACGGACCCCCGACTGTTGTGTCGCCTCGCGTCTCTGCGTCTTGGCCATGTGTCGCACTGGAACACACTTCAGCCGACGGTACGAACTGCACATGCGTGAGTGGCAATAACTCTCCTTACCAGCAGGCGGCGGTAGTGTGTATTCGTCATTCAAAAGAGGCAACAACCGGAAGACAGACGATGATGATGACCGAGAGAAGAAGAACAGACTGCGTGATATAAACAAACAACAAATAGCGTGTTCCATTTTCCCTCTACACAGAGAAGCTCACGGGGCTTTCCCGAACCTGTGTCGAGAGCTGGAGTTTAATGAAAGCTCAGGTTTGCCTTCTTAATAGTTTGTTTGGGTCCCTCACTTCCGTTTCGCTTCTCATGCTCTGATTCGCTAGCTGAACAACCAGAGTGATTTATTTTGCCGACAGCCTTTGGCCGACGAATCGGTGGGCAGTCGGCCGAAAAATCAAATCAAAATTTATTTATAAAGCACATTTTTAAAAGCGATTTTTGGTGGGGCCAAAGTGCTGTACATGTAATAAATACTACAATCACTTAAAAACACATTACTACAATCATAATAAAACAGATGTATAGAAAAGTCAGGAGTCGTGCTCCGCTCCGACTGAAAAGGTGTCGGCACGGCTGAAAAGACACGACGGTGCGGGACACACCAATCTGAGTAGGGCGTGTCGACGCTCATCGTCAGCCTTACATCCATCGACGGCCAAAATCGGCTTGGTGTGTCCGGGCCTTTGTATTGGCTACCTAGCTTACTTCGTCTTCTTCATCAGCCAGCATCCTTGGTATCTCTTTATGACCATTTATTAATGAGTTACTACCATTTCTAAAAAGGCTTAGCAGCACAGATAAATGTGGGCTCACTATTTGGCAAGCAACCGATCACAGTCGCCCTGTTTATCACGTCTTCTAAAAGCTTATTAATGATTTCTAAAGTGTTCACAACCTAATTAATGATTACAAACTATTCGTAAACCCTTTTTCCTTATAGGGTTGCTTTTTTAAATTGCATCCACGTGTGGCATACCTATTTCAATGTTTTACTGACTGCTAAAATGGCGTCTCCTTCTGCTTATGAGCATCTCCTAATAATATGATGATAGTGGATGAAAACACGCATTTAATCACATTTTCTTCAGCAAATGTTCTGAAAATGTGCCAAACATTTGAATAAGAACCTAGCTACAGTGACCTATAATCAATGTAGGTGTCATAGCTGTTACAGGATGAGACTTTACTGCAGGATCGTGTTGCTCCAGTAAGAGATCGTGAGAGTTTTCTCTCCAGCTTCAGTGAACATGAAACTATGCAGGTTGGCAGCAGCAGGCGGTTATTATCTCTGTGATGATGAAACACCCTGAGAGTTGGAGGAGAGTGGGTGGAAAGCGACCTGGCTGCAGTGCGAGGGTTTTCATTGACTGATTGGTTATTTAAGATGTACCACCGCGGCTATTTATATAGTTGCCATGGCATCCCCGAGCAGATGACGTGTGACCCGACGCGGGCACATTACACCCATTTAATACAGATAACACCCCCAGGAGGGGACGGAAATAAACAGCAGAACATCCCTGCTTCAGATGCCTCCACACACACACACACACGCACGCACGCACGCACACGCACACATGCACGCACACACTGACACACAGTCGCACACACATACACACATGCACGCACACACACATGCACGCACACACACTGACACACAGTCACACGCACACAGTCACACGCACACAGTCACACGCACACAGTCACACGCACACAGTCACACACGCACACAGTCGCACACACGCACACAGTCACTGACACACACACACACACACACACACACACACACACACACACACACAGTCACTGACACACACACACACAGTCACTGACACACACACACAGTCACTGACACACACACACACACAGTCACTGACACACACACAGTCACTGACACACACACAATCACTGACACACACACAGTCACTGACACACACAGTCACTGACACACACACACACAGTCACTGACACACACACACAGTCACTGACACACAGTCACTGACACACACACAGTCACTGACACACACACACAGTCACTGACACACACACGATCACTGACACACACACAGTCACTGACACACACAGTCACTGACACACAGTCACTGACACACACACACACACACAGTCACTGACACACACACACACACACACACACACACGTCTTCATCCATAGTTATGAGTTTGTAAGCAGTGGGCTCTGGAACCCATTAGCAAGGCAGCGTGGGAAGAAGAAGCAGTGCATTATGGGAGAATGCCTTGTGTGTGTGTGGGTCTGTTGTCATGCCAGCCTACTGTATCTAGTCAGAAAGACAGAGATTTGTTTGTGTGTGTGTCTTCTGAACAAAGTCAGCCTCCCTCACATGTTCACAAACACGTTTTGTTTTATTTTATTTGACTCTTGATGGAGGATTTTTGTTCCATCTGAACTGAAGTGACCTTTACTTCCCGACACTCGGATACATCTTGGTCCTTCATGACTTAATCAGTGTGTGTGTGTGTGTGTGTGTGTGTGTGTGTGTGTGTGTGTGTGTGTGTGTGTGTGTGTGTGTGGCACAGTAGCGCCCACACTTTGGAGTTCATCAATACAAATGTTTTCTAAAATAAGAAAGACAATGATTTTGGCGTGTCCTCGGTATCTGCAGATAAAGGCTTGAAATGAAACGTATCCTCCGTTATTACACGCTAACTCCTTACATGAATATAAACAGCTGATCCATCCATCCATCTTCTTCCGCTTATCCGTGGTCGGGTCTCGGGGTATCAGTTCCAGCAGAGAGCCCCAAACGTTCCTTTCACATCAACCAGCTCTGACTGGGGGATCCCAAGGCGCTCCCAGGCCAGCGAAGAGATATAATCCCTCCACCTGGTCCTAGGTCTACCCCTTGGTCTCTTCCCAGCTGGACGTGCCTGGAACACCTCCCTAGGGAGGCGCCCAGGTGGCATCCTAACTAGGTGCCCGAACCACCTCAACTGGCTCCTTTCGACGCGAAGGAGGAGCGGTTCAACTCCGAGTCCCTCCCGGATGACCGAACTTCTCACCTTATCCCTAAGGGAGACACCAGCCACCCTGCGGAGAAAACCCATCTCGGCCGCTTGTATCCGCGATCTGGTTCTTTGGGTCATGACCCATCCTTCATGACCATAGGTGAGGGTAGGAAGGGAAATGGCCCGGTAGACAGAGAGCTTTGCCTTCTGGCTCAGCTCCCTTTTCGTCACAACGGTGCGGTAAAGCGACTGCAGTACCGCTCCCGCTGCTCCGATTCTCCGGCCCATCTCACGCTCCATTGTTCCCTCACTCGAGAACAAGAGCCCGAGATACTTGAACTCCTTCACTTGGACTGTCCACTCCAAGTAGGGAATGAGTCGTTACCCCATCGGTTTCCTGCTGAGAACCATGGCCTCAGATTTGGAGGTGCTGATCCTCATCCCAGCCGCTTCACACTCGGTTGCGAACCGATCCAGTGAGTGCTGAAGGTCGCAGAAGATATTATTATCTTAATATCCATGTAAAATAATCAAGAACAATCAAAGCTATGGTTCCCCTTCTGATGGGGCTGTCCTGTAGGAAGACATATATGTTGCTTATGTTGGAATAAATCAATGCTTATCATTTACAACCAATGTGGGCAAACAATTGATTATGAAGAGAAATACAGGATCAAGAAATGCAGCCCGGTGGCGCCCACACTTTCTGACGTGCCGAAATCACTCAAAGGATTTCATTAATACTCATTTTATTTCTAAAATAGGGATGCACAATGATCCACTTTGTGCTCAGTGGAAATGAAACGTATCCTTGGTTACTACATGCCAATTGCTTACATGAAATGAATGCAGAGTTTCACATACACTGCACTTTATGTCTGATATCATGATAATAATGTTATGTCTTTCTCTCAGATTCCACCTTCTTCCCCGGCCGCTGCGCCGAGATCTTCGTCGGTGGGAAGAGCGTCGGACGTCTCGGCGTTCTTCACCCGGACGTCATCACCCGCTTCGAGCTCACGATGCCCTGCTCCGCCGTGGAGATGGACATCGAGCCCTTCCTGTGATTTAAACCTTAACTCTAAACCCCCTACCCAAAATAATACAACACACTTTCTCTGACAAAAACAGAAAGCAATAATCAGGCTTGACATTTTAAAAAGGCGTGTTTGGATGTTGTGGTGGGCATTTGCTGCATGGTGTTTTTTTTACGTCGGAAGAATAGAAAATGGACATCGAGCCCTTCCTAATCTCAAACCCCCTACCCAAAATAATACAACATACCCCCCTATTCTCTGACAAAAACAAGACCCAACAATCAGGCTTGAAATCTGTTAAAAAGAGACAAGGATGTTGTGGTTGAAGTTTGCTGCATCGTGTTAAACACACATCAGAATAATTCAGAATGGACGTTGAGCCCTTCCTGTGATTTCCCCTTCTTAATCTTAAACCCCCTACCCAAAATATATATAACATACCCCCCTATTCTCTGACAAAAATGAGAAACAATAAAGAAAATCAGGCTTTAAATTTGTTAAAAAGATAACGCATGTTTGGATTTTGTGCTGCATCGTGTTTTTACATCAGAAATATAAAAAATTAACAAGGAGTCTTTTTTGTGTGTGTGTGTGTCCTAGCATTACTATACTTGTGGGGACCTAAATCTGTTTACACAGTCACATGTGGGGACTCGCCTCCCTTATGGGGACAAAATGGAGGTCCCCATGAGGGGCATCATTAATTTTAGGGTGAAGACTTGGTTAGGGTTAGGCATGTGTTGGTTATGGTTAAGGTTAGGATAAGTCTCCAGGAAATGCATGTAAGTCAATGTAATGTCCCCTGAAGTGATGTATACATGGTGTGTGTGTGTGGGGGCTTGTTCATGCATGCCTGCTCTTGATTTCGGTGTCTTGGGGTTAGTTAGCATGCTTGTTAATCTCAGTGACTCATTGCTACCTGTCGCCTTGGTTCTTCCAGTGGCCACCCTGCAGAAACCACGCTCACACACGACGTCACGCTGCACGAAGTCATCAAACACCACTTCCCGTCGCAAGTTCCCAATTCCCGTCCGACTTCTACCAAAACGGTGTTCGGCGACGTGAGTTCTGCCGCCGGTCTGAAGGCTCTCGATGATTTTCTGGCGGATAAAAGCTACATGGAGGGTTTTGAGGCGACTCAAGCCGACACGACGATGTTCGACGCCATCCCATCCGCCCCTTCTTCCACTTTCCCCCACCTTTTACGCTGGTACAACCACGTCAAGTCCTTCCTGAGGGAACGAGCCAACCTCCCGTCCGCTAAAAGTCAATTCGCCCTCGAAGAAGATGACGATGACATCGATCTTTTTGGCTCGGACGACGAAGAAGATAGCGCCGAAGTGGAGAAACTTAAAGAGCAGCGTCTCGCCGAATACGCCGCAAAGAAATCCAAGAAACCAGCTCTCATCGCCAAGTCGTCCATCTTGTTGGACGTGAAGCCGTGGGACGACGAGACGGACATGGCGAAGATGGAGGAGTGTGTGCGCAGCGTCAAAATGGAGGGGCTTCTGTGGGGGCAATCCAAGATGGTGCCCGTGGGATACGGCATCGAGAAGCTGCAGATAGGCTGCGTGGTGGAGGACGAGAAAGTGGGCACGGATCTGCTGGAGGAGGCCATCACCGCCTTCGAGGAGTACGTTCAGAGTGTGGATGTGGCCGCCTTCAACAAGGTCTGATTCATCGTGGAGACGCAGAGCGGTATCTGAAAAGAAACACAACGTTCAAGTATCCATTTAAATAAAGCCAAAACTCTGGTTCCATCTGATGTCTCGATATAGGTGATAATGAAACACAAGTCCTTTAATACAAAGTACTACGCATGATTTCCTTTTAACTTCCAATAAAGCCATTCTGACTTTTCACTTTCCAGCTTTGATGCTTTTTTTCTAGTGCATCTTTATTATCAGAGCATACATTCCCATGGTAGGACATTTTAAACAATTAAGGGCAACTTTCTTAACATCTTGGGAATTCCAATTTGAGATTTCTTTTTGCCCTTTGCCCCCCTTAGTGTCTGACATTACTGTTCATGCAACATTAGATTGAATTTATTGACTCTTTCATTCAAGGCAAGTTACAATATGTGGAATCAACCTTAAAGGTCATGTCATGCTTTTCTGGTTGTCACCCGTCCCCTTGTGTTATGAAGGTTTTTCTGTATGTACACGGTCTGCAGAGTCACACACCCTCAAAGTAGCGAGTAAAACTCTAACACAGAAAAGACCTGCCTGTGCTGCCCCAGGACGCCTCGTTGGACATTTCTCTTTTTCCATTGTATACTTCTTGGGTATAGTGACGTAACGGCTTCCCAGATTGGTCCAAACTGACCAATCCACGGAGCCGTTCCGTTTAGACCAATCCGCAGAATTCCCAATCCTCACACACTCACACTCGGCAGGACGTTGCGAGGCTCGCTGCTGCGAGGAGCGGACAGTGTGAGCTGGCTCTCTGGTGTGGGGTCGGCGCGGAACCCAGCCAGGCTGCGGGTGTGTGTGGGTTTCAGGCTGGGTTTCGCTGTCTCGCAGACGGCCACTGGGCTCACAGGGAGGGGGGGGGGGCAGGAGCTCCAACAAGCCGTTTAGGACAGAGTGAATACACAGACTATGCAGAGATGCTGTGAGAAACCAATGTGAGTTTGGAACATTGCACAATATACATTTATTTGAGTAGACCTCAACAATGGAATTGTGATCAGTAGAAATGGCCAAGACATGGGACCTTTAAGGAAACAAACTTAATAAGCAAGCATCCTACACATCAAGCTCTCTATATAGGCTACTAGTGTAAAAGCTTCTGCATCGGCTTCAATTCAAAGCACCATTTCTTAACGCTGCGTACATTCACTTTTATTCCATAGTCTGTGGAGTACAGCCCATTTGAAGAGGAGCAGGATAACGAGCCGTCTGCAGATTCAGTCTGACAGGAGCTCCTTCCTGCAAACTGTAGAGGCAGGGTTAACTCTTTTATCCCCGCTCTGCTAACCCGCAGAGTGACTTGACTTCAGGGGCAGAGACGGAGCTGCTGAAATTAAGTGTTCCTAGTTTCAGTTAAACTGGTTTTGACAGGATTTCCCCGACTGGTGAGAGCACGTCTGACTCAAGGCGGGGTTCTCCCAGGAGAAGAAACACCAGGAACCTTTAGAATAAAATAAAATACGAATGTTATATAGGCCTATAGACATTGAGAAGTTAAAGTTGTGTAAGTGTAGTAAATGTTTTACTTCATTTGAACTTGTTTGCTTCAGTAAAATGTAACATGGCTCTGGTTGAATGGACGAGAGACTTCATCAAAGCCACACCCTTTAAACATTCAGCATTACATCTTATTCAAACTAATACATCACTTTAAATGCACACTTTTTAACTTGTGTTTAAATGGCTTTATTCTATATTTGTTGTAATCTTTTATTGCCATTTTTACTATAACTTATGTTTATAAAGTTAAAAAGTTGGTCTTATCTTCATAAAAATAGCTGTATTCCATTTTTGATTTACACTTTTCCTTAAATGTATGATCGCTGTTCACTGCCCTCAGGTATAACTTTTAATAATCAATTAATACAAAAATATGTTGGTCTTAGTTTTATCTTTAGATATAATTAAAATAATGTATAATTAAAAGGCCAGTAGAAGAGCCGAGGGTCCTAAAGGGGTTGTTAGTACACATTATAAATGATTTCAAGCTGTGGGATGAATATCAATACATTTATTGGCTTTTCTTTCTTTTTACAAACTCAGTGACGGAACAACAAATACAAGAAAACATGTTTAAGACATGCATAAGAGGTTACAGGAGACCCACTTGAGGAGGTTCCTCTTTCAATAACAGCTGATAAATCAGGCCTAAGAAAAGTTCAAGGCACCTTTATCTCTAGCAGCACCTTTGAAGTAAGGTCCTCGGGTTTTATAGAAATGGTCAGATTGTGTTAAATATTCCAAGGGAACAGACTCACACTTTGTGCCGGCCTTTAAGAGACGGGCCTTATCACTGGTCCACTGTAGTAGTCCACATGTGGCTACAGTAGCTGAGGTAGTGTTGTTGTGTGGGATCAACATGTGGACGTATCCTTAGGCAAACTATTTAACCCCAAATTGCTCCCGATGCCCTGACGTTGTGAGCGTTGGCTTCCCGTGAGCAGGTTGCACCGTGTGTGGAAGCTTCTGCCTCTGTGTGAATTCTGACTTGTATACAGTATCTAAAATCTCTGGACCAATCGCTATAGAAACGCAGTCCATTTATGCAAATCAGACCATTAAGTGCTTTAAACAGAAAGTCAACGTTTCAGTTTGTTCAGTGTAACACGTCACAGTAGCCCCAGTAGAACAAACCCTCTGTTGACTAATATCGAGTTAACGAGCCCCACAGCCAAGTACGTAACGAACTTATACGGCACTTCGATCTCTCTCCTCCTCCTCGCATTGGGGTCACTGTTCTCCACGCTGTAGCAGGAGAACAGCGCCTTCAGACTGAGGGTCTTCACCAGCTGGCGAGTTCCCAGTAAAGCTACGATTCCCAGTAGGGAGCGAGCGCCTCCACGAAACACAGAGTTTAACGTCAGCGGGGGGAGACGTGCAGGTATCTTCGACCCCAGAGGGTGAAGCGGTCCCCCCAGCTGATGGTCCACCCAGTAGCCCACCCAGCAGCCTCCTGACGCCCCCAGTATGGTGGTGGTGTCCCCCCTGGTGGTGCTGTAGTGGTCCAACTGGGGGTAAGAGTAGCTGAGGAGGAGGGGGAGAAACACGCCCAGCAGGGGGGAGAAGCTGCTGGAGAGCTGGAACCGATCGATGGACTCCCAGTACGGGTAGGTGGAGGACAAGATGAGGGCGGAGATTAAGACGCCACTGAGCACGTCCTGAAAACAGAAGAATAATAACAATTCATTTTACTTTTCATGGAGCTTAAAGACACTTTACATGAGGGGTGTCCAAACATTTTGAATCGGCCCTCAGCTAAGTCAAAAAAGTATAATGAAATATGGCCCACACGTGAAACATGCGCTTGTCTTATATTGTACTTCTCAACATATATTACACAATATTCAAATAGACACATTTCAATTAAATTCATTCAATTAAAGTTCTAACAAATCTAAGTTGATGAGAAAAAGCCCAATAACAAATTCACATAAGCTTGAAATATACGCTTCATATTTCTCCTTATTATAATCAATCTGAGGATTCTGTTTCAAGGAATGAGCTGCTAACAAAATAAATGAAACCCCTTTTGAAAGTTGGGATATAGGCTGTTTTTTTTCTTAAAGCATATTCAAGTAATTTGATTTTGTTAACTTATAACTTCACTTATGAGGCAATACACCTCCAGTGAGCGGCCCAGCCCTTTGTATGCTTTTCAGTATGTGGCCCTCGGAGAACAAAGTGTGGACACCCCTGCCTTACATGATTTTGAGTTGGTTTCCTTCTGGTTGATTCCACTTTTTTTTAAGTTGCCTTCGATGCAAGCGGCAGCTAAATTCAATGTGATGTTGCATGCACAGTAGGGTCAGAAACTAAGGAGGGCAAAACAGCACCAAGAAATCTCATAATGGCCTTAAAACTGTAAAACGAGATTTAAAAAAATATATAAATATATCTTGAAATATATAAATATATTCACAAATTAAAAATGCTACTTTACATGCTAACATTCATGTACAAATAAATTAAAATGACGCAATGATGGCAAAACATATTTATTTTACTGGCAGTTGTGGAGAATCAGAATACCTTTATTCGTGCCACAGAGGGGACATGTACGATTGGTACAGCAACGAGAGCCAAAGGTAAGGCTTTATAACTTAATATATCACTCAGGAAGCACGCATTAAAACAATTCTAGAAATTACACCATTTACAAGCGATATAGCAGCCAGGTGAAAGAATACAAAGTTGCTAGTATAAATTGGTAGTAATGCACGGCAGGAGTGTTATAAGGCGCGTTCACACCGGAGTACTTTTCCCGTTTAGTTTCGTTAGCGCCTGGAATTTTGCGTTCACATCAAAAAGAGAACTTAGTTCAGAGAATGTTTCCCCCCTTGTCAGTGCCTGCTAGAGAGGTGGTGCTTTCCTGGGGGGAGAAAAAGTACCACTTTCTATTGGCTGGGCGAATTGCAAACCACGCCCCGTAAAACTCTGACAAGTTTTGTGAAGCCGCCATTGTATTTGCTGGCATTAGCATTTGCTGGCATTAGCATTCTTAGCATTAGCATTATTAGCATTAGCATTAGCCCCGTGCACCAACGGAGAGAGACTAACTTATGGCAACACAAAAGAAAACATGGGAGTGGTGGAGATGAGGAGGTGTCGGCGTTCTGGCGATTTACTCGGAAGGCTTCAGTAGAAGCTGCTGGGAGTCCTTCATTTGCGTAATCTTCCCTCATGGAACTCATTCCGGTGTGAACGCGATCTGCTCTTAGTTCCATGGGGGCACTAAGTGCTGGGAACTAAGTGCTGGGAACTAAGTGCTGGCACTAAGTACGGCAAAGTACTTGGTGTGAAAGCGGCTATAGTCTTTTTTTAAGTGTTGTACTTTTAAAATACTATTTAATTTACAAACGAATTCCATTCAGACACCTTTTACATGGCGCCACATTGTTCGGCATGAAACAGGAAGTGGGTGTTTAGGTTTGCTTAAAAATACATAAAACTTTATTTGACAACTAACTTTGCTAAACGTAATCATCTGTGATAAGGTCTTCATGTTTTAATGAAGCTCACTGTACTATTCTCCGAGCTGTGCAACTCGCTTCACTATTTTGCAGATTTATGGCCATTTTCAGGCTGTGTTCTTAAAAAGCAACGCCTGATGAAATCTGATCTCACCTTCCTAACATCTTGAGGATTTGATAGGAGAGGTTTTTTTTAAAGTGTACATGATCCACTTTTGCCGTGCTCGATAAGAGGGCTTTACTGTTACGCTCAGAAAGAAAGCATACAGACATTTTTCCTCATGACCTCAAGCCTTCACTTTCTGTAGATGTTCCACATGAAGCAGAAAGGTAGTGATGAGTTCAGCCTGATAAATGTGTTGAAGATTTTAAAAGGTACGGCCTATACTGAATAAAGAGGACGGGCAGAAAGGCTTCAGGCAGACACTTTACTGAATTATGAATCCTGCCCTGAATGTTTTATACTGTGTGTGTGTGTGTGTGTGTGTGTGTGTGTGTGTGTGTGTGTGTGTGTGTGTGTGTGTATGATAGCTCACCAGAACTGAGTGCATGCCCGTGTAGAGGCGGCTCAGACACACTAAAGACGACAGCGTCACAGCGATCAAAAGACCCCACTCAAACTGGAACTGGAACACAAAAACACACAAAAACACACACACACATTTTAATATATTTTTCAGTGATAATTTTAGAATCAGTATCAGAATATACATTATTCGCGGCTTCGGAGCTCCACAACCGACACACTTTGAAACAGGCTCCCAAAGTGGGTAAGTCTGGTGACGAAACGCTTGCGGCTCCGTGTGTACGCCCCCTATACGATCATAGCCCCGCCTCTCCCCGCCTCTCCTGCTCACCCCGCGTCATTGCTGATGCCTTTCGCCAACAACAACAACAACAATGGCGGATCACAGGGTTGCGTTCGTGCTCCAGACGCTACTGACCATGATACAGATGTTAGTGCAACATCTACAGCTCCTCGACCACAACCATCAGCAACAAGTGGACATGGAGAACTACATGAACTACATGTTGCTGAATCCACCACGGAGAATAAACAGAAGGGCAACCATGGCAACCATGCTCGGGAGGTCTTCTTCGCTGCTTTTGGTGTATTTTGTGGCGGAGGTACAGCGCCACTTACAGGCCCGGCATGTGTACTACAGCGTCTCCAGCGGGTCGAGCGGTCTCGTGTGGACGGACACGTTTCTTGAGCCGATTCCGTGTGGACGGAAGACTTTTTTAAGATCGACTTCGGTTCGAAATCGGTTTCGTCTCCGTGTGGACGGGGCCTAACTCTTATTTAATATTTCTGAAGCTGTGTCTCCTACTGGACGTGTTTTGGGTCGTTGGCACCTGTCGGCCATCATAGAAAAGTGTAGATAAAGACAAATTCAAATAGCAGAATAAGCTCAATAATAAAATAAAAATCTAATAACTTCACATAACACACATTTGTATTTCCACATGTATATTTTTTAATGCTATTTTATTTATATTTCAGACGTTTACATTTTTGATTGTTCATTTCTAGTCTTTTAATTTCTCTAATGCTGCGCACGCAAACACAATAGATAGAGAAAGAGAGAGAGAGAGAGAGAATGAGAAAGAGAGTGAGAGAGAGTGAGTGAGAGATAGATAGATATACAGATAGAGAGATAGAGAGATAGAGAGAGAAAGTGAGAGTGAGAGTGAGAGTGAGAGAGAGTGAGAGTGAGAGAGAGAGTGGGAGTGAGAGAGATAGATAGATATACAGATAGAGAGATAGACAGATAGAGAGAGAGAGTGAGAGAGTGAGTGAGAGTGAGAGATAGATAGATAGAGAGATAGACAGATAGATAGATATACAGATAGAGAGATAGAGAGATAGAGAGAGAAAGTGAGAGTGAGAGTGAGAGTGAGAGAGAGTGAGAGTGAGAGAGAGAGTGGGAGTGAGAGAGATAGATAGATATACAGATAGAGAGATAGACAGATAGATAGAGTGAGAGATATACAGATAGAGAGATAGACAGATAGAGAGAGAGAGTGAGAGAGTGAGTGAGAGTGAGAGATAGACAGATAGAGAGAGAGAGAGTGAGAGAGTGAGTGAGAGTGAGAGATAGACAGATAGAGAGAGAGAGAGAGAGAGATAGAGAGAGAGAGAGAGAGAGATAGAGAGAGAGAGAGAGTGAGATCGATAGATAGATAGATATACAGATAGAGAGATATACAGATAGAGAGAGAGAGAGAGAGTGAGAGTGAGAGAGAGAGTGAGAGAGAGTGAGATAGATAGATAGATATACAGATAGTGAGAGAGTGAGAGAGAGATAGATAGACAGATAGATAGATATACAGATAGAGAGAGAGACAGATAGAGAGAGAGAGATAATCAATCCTCTTAAAGACAACGAGCACCTCCTCTCTCCGTTACGTTTTCCCTCCCCTCTCTCTCTTTTACCTACAGCTTTTATCCCCCTCTTAATTTAAATAAGAAGAGAGGCCTTCACTCCCTCCTCCTCCTCCCCTTCCTCTCTGCCTTTTCCCCTGTCTTTGCAGCTGGAAGCCTTTTCACTGGTAGTTCATGTAGAGTTTTTTTTCTCAATGAACACAAAGGATGTCGGGACAGGAGGGGGTCACTGTGTGATTGACTGTCGTGACCTTTGACCCCCCCGATCTGCCCCGAGGCCTCGTGGCTTTTCGTTGGACGCCGGCTTCAGCCCACTACTCATCTATACACGCTCTTTCCTCTAAAGGGGGGCCGTGAGTGAAGTCACAGTTTAACGCTGTACTGTACATGAGGGGGAAGGAAAGAGTACTTTTACTCAAGAGAGAGAAGATAGGACTTTATTCATCCAGAAGGAGACGGTTGTGCCAGAGTTACAAAGATACAATAAACACAGCAGCATGATAATAAAACTGTACACTAACAGTGCCGCAGAAACAGCCATTCAAAATCTACAGGAAACAGACATTAAAGTAAATATTAACCCTTAGATGCCCGAGTGACTGGACCCTACACTCCTCCATAAGTGGGTCAATGTGTTTTTATGCCATGTTTGTCATTTTGGTTAAGAACAATCACTTGTATTATATCTAGTATTATATTTTGGTTCACACTAGAAATATTTAATATTTCATTTTTCACTATTTATAATTTTAGAAAAAAAATGTTTACGTACAGATCGTGTTCACATATGAAGAGCTGTGAGCTCTGAGGGCTAAGAGCTAACGGCTGTGTTGTTTTTCTGGGGCTCTCATTGAAGATGACGTCACGGCTCCGCCTACACTGCGTTACTATAGTAACTACCCCAGTTCCTAAACTGTAATGAAAGCGCAGCGTTAAAGTGAGCCGGGCCTAATAAGGCTTAACCAAACCAAGCGAGGCCTGCAGTGGAAACGCGCCATTTGTGCCCCCATGGAACTAAGTACAGATCGCGTTCACACCGGAATGAGTTCCATGAGGGAAGATTACGCAAATGAAGGACTCCCAGCAGCTTCTACTGAAGCCTTCCGAGTAAATCGCCAGAACGCCGACACCTCCTCATCTCCACCACTCCCATGTTTTCTTTTGTGTTGGCATAAGTTAGTCTCTCTCCGTTGGTGCGCGGGGCTAATGCTAATAATGCTAATGCCAGGAAATACAATGGCGGCTTCATAAAACTTGTCAGAGTTTTATGGGGCGTGGTTTGCAATTCGCCCAGCCAATAGAAAGTGGTACTTTTTTCTCCCCAGGAAAGCACCACCTCTCTAGCAGGCACTAAACATGGGGGTGAAAGTTCTTTGAACTAAGTTCTCTTTTTGATGTGAACGCAAAATTCCAGGCGCTAACGGAACTAAACGGGAAAAGTAGTCCGGTGTGAACGCGCCTTATAACACTCCTGCCGTGCATTACTACTTATGTGCAATTTATACTAGCAACTTTGTATTCTTTCACCTGGCTGCTATATCGCTTGTAAATTGTGTAATTTCTAGAATTGTTTTAATGCGTGCTTCCTGAGTGATATATTAAGTTATAAAGCCTTACCTTTGGCTCTCGTTGCTGTACCAATCGTACAGTTCCCCTCTGTGGCACGAATAAAGGTATTCTGATTCTCCACAACTGCCAGTAAAATAAATATGTTTTGCCATCATTGCGTCATTTTAATTTATTTCTTGAAGTATCTTTGTAATTACATTTTTTTATCATTTCATATTCCAACTATTCCTCAAAAAACATGTTTTGGATATCACGCCATTCACATTTTAAATTGACATTTTAAGAAATTGTAGTGTTTGTATTTTCTACCCCAAGCTTCTATAAGTGGGTCAAAAACCGTTTTTTTTTCAAAATGTGAAAAATTAAATATTAAATGTTTCTAGTGTGAACCAACATATAATACTAGATATTATACAAGTGATTTTTCTTAACCAAAATGACAAACATGGCATAAAAACACATTATTCTAACACAGGTCCTTTTTGACCCACTTATGGAAGAGTGTAGGGTCCAGTCACTCTAAGGCAGTGGAGAACCGTCAGGGCCTTCAAGGTATTCAGAGAATACACTGGAACAATTTAATTACATAAATAAAATGTAATTAAATGAATAAATGAGAATGGTACCCGTGTTGTTGATCTGTAATATCACAGTGTTACGTTGATTTGTGTGTCCTTCTCGGACCATGCTCTACGCATTTCAGTGGGTTTGTGTTAGAAAAGAAAGCAACCAATCAGATCTTGTTCTGGGTCTCTGGGTAGAACATCCTTCAAACAAGGTATTCTACATCCTTGATCGAATGCCCTGGCCGTTGCACTGAATGAGAGCGCACGTTTGGACTGACAGTTTGATCAACCAATCAGATATTGATGTGTAGCCAATGGGCGTGTTCTTTCAGAGTTCCCCTCGGTTCCAGGTGCTCTAGAAGGCCCGCTAGTTAACTGGCTCGAGACAGAGGATCTAGAGCAGTGTTTCTCAAACTTTTTCATACCAAGGACACTTAACCAATAAAAAAAACACTCGCGGACCACCTAACTCCACAAATATCAAAAAACACATCGTTTTTCTACAACAGATTACAAATCGCCTGAAAATGGTACAAACAAGTGGCAACATGTGTGATGAAGGTGTTGTGCTGGGCTATATCATGCAATCAAGAGTGAAACTTAAGCTCACTCCATTGCGGAGATATTCCCGCGAGAGTGCGGAAAACTTTAATTAATTAATTTATTTTAAATGTGAAATGTTACCAATATACTCATGGACCACTAGGGGGCGCTCACGGACCACCACACTTTGAGAAGCACTGATCTAGATGAATGCGACGAAGCAATTCATGCCGTTTTATTGTTTTTAACGTTGAAATGACAAGTGCAACAGGTGAAGATGAAGTTGTTGCGCAATTGTTGTGAGTTCCGTTTTCAAGACGACAATTCAGTGAAAAGACGGACATTATAACGCCGGGGGGTGTGTGTGTGTGTGTGTGTGTGTGTGTGTGTGTGTGTGTGTGTGTGTGTGTGTGTGTGTGTGTCTACCGAAGGTCCAGTCGTGATAGACACGGTTCGCCACTGCTCTAAGGGCATCTAAGGGTTAAGGACATTAACTTGTAATGCATCGTTTTGAGACCTCAGTATTTTACCTTTTACTTCAGTAAAGCATCTGAGATTTTGCGGAGTGTTTTGGAAGTTGATTTCTTTGACTTTGAGAATGACAGGTAGGAAAATATAAGCTTAAAAGATACTTTTGTTCTTCCACTCCAGTCATATTTAAGGACATTAACTTGTAATGGACCGTTTTGAGACCTCAGTATTTGACCTTTTACTTCAGTATAGCGTCTGAGAGTGTTTTGGGGGTAGATTTCTTTGACTTTGAGAATGCAAAGAACCCACTGAAGGATTGTTCATTAAAACAGAGGATGATGACGACGCCATGATGGAGAGTGTTGTATGGACTTGGCAGTAGATAAAGACGAGGAGGAGACGCTGACTGACAGTCATTGACTCGCTGGAGTCCATCAGGAGAGCAGCAGCTCGAGGGGTGGGGGCTGATAGTGACTGATGGTGACTATCGGACCCTCCCCCCCCAAAACCCTTTGTCGAACAGTTCTTCAGGAGGAGGTGATGGACAGCAGAGACCCTCCTTCATCCCACTCGTCCTCCAGGGAAACACCCACAGAAAGTAAGCCAGGCTTTGAAGCACTTTTTTCATAGTGGCCGAACGATAGAATTACATGTAGTCCTTAGAATAGAGGATTAGATAGAGCTAGAAAAGGATGGTCGATTCAGAAAAAAGTGTGAGCCTCAAACCAGGAAAAGACACTTATATGAAAGAACGATACAAGAAATCTAAGACAATATCAGTATCTTTTCCAGAGCCCTAATTGGAGTAAGTTACCCGGTGAAATAAATGTGTTCTTTGTCATTTAAAAAATGTACCTTGCGACGCAGCTAGATTCATAACATCCCGATATCACACAACATCCGACGATCAAAGCAGAGGAAACGGTATCGTGAAAGACTTCTTTAGAGTTTACCAAAAAGAAAAAAGGCTATACAATTGGAGGATTTGAAATAAAATAAACCATAGTATTTATAACTTAACTCTCCTCCTTGTTTTTAGAAGCCATACTATAATAATATGTGTGGGGGAAACTTCTGCAGCGATGGAGAGTCAGGACTCAGAGAGACACGAGGAGAGCTGGAGCTTTGATGGTAAACACTGACGGTTTATTTGGAGTTACGCCCGGAGAATGGACAAGACGGTTGCCAAACCAATTCTGACGAACTTTCTGCAGCTCGAGGTTTTAACTAGTTCAGAGTGTAATAATCAACATTCTTCATCAGTGAGACTAAACAAATATGGACCCTGAATCTAACTAGAGCTCTCGTCCATAGGAAAGAATGTGCACCAGGGAACCTTCGTCCCTGAACAGTAAACTACCTCATGGCGGCTTGTGCTCGGTCATAGACTGGCAACAATAATGCGCCCAAGCTGCTCCTCCTTAAGAGAGATAGCAGCAATACCCAAGCTCCTCCCCCTTAAGAGAGATAGCAGCAATACCCAAGCTCCTCCCCCTTAAGAGAGATAGCAGCAATACCCAAGCTCCTCCACCTTAAGAGAGATAGCAGCAATACCCAAGCTCCTCCCCCTTAAGAGAGATAGCAGCAATACCCAAGCTCCTCCCCCTTAAGAGAGATAGCAGCAATACCCAAGCTCCTCCACCTTAAGAGAGATAGCAGTAATACACAAGCTCCTCCCCCTTAAGAGAGATAGCAGCAATACCCAAGCTCCTCCCCCTTAAGAGAGATAGCAGTAATACACAAGCTCCTCCCCCTTAAGAGAGATAGCAGCAATACCCAAGCTCCTCCCCATTAAGAGAGATAGCAGTAATACCCAAGCTCCTCCCCCTTAAGAGAGATAGCAGTAATACCCAAGCTCCTCCCCCTTAAGAGAGATAGCAGCAATACCCAAGCTCCTCCCCCTTAAGAGAGATAGCAGCAATACCCAAGCTCCTCCCCCTTAAGAGAGATAGCAGCAATACCCAAGCTCCTCCCCCTTAAGAGAGATAGCAGCAATACCCAAGCTCCTCCCCCTTAAGAGAGCCTTGGAACCTTGAACCTAAGGAACCTTGAAACCAACTAACTTCTCATGTGAGGCGTATCACATCTGAAATATGAAATGTCATGCACGCTTATGTTTAACCATTTCTCTATTGAATTTACACAACAATTACTTTATAGTAATATAGAACATGTGACGCTGCTCATTTGGAAACTAACTGGAGATAATTTAATGTTAAAAAGGAACCCATCAAATGAAACGGCCCTTTAATAGCACCGCTAACGAGAAACACAATGTCACAATTAGACCTCAGCACTTCCCAGCTCTAATGAAGCGTGAGAACAGTATTTGCAGTCAGTGGTCACTGTAATATTCATTTTCATAATAACCTTAACCCCCCAGATTCAGGGGTTGCCAATTAAGGAACAATGTACATTATTAGTTATTGCCTCCAGTCATTTTGGGCAAGACCCCCCCCCCCCCCCCCCCCCTCCCCCCTCTTTCTTCAGCAATGGTAACCACAATAAATACATTCACAATAAAAGCCTCTTGCCTGAAAGGTCAGCGATTAAAAGTCAACAGCAATACACAAGCTCCTCCCCCTTAAGAGAGATAGCAGCAATACCCAAGCTCCTCCACCTTAAGAGAGATAGCAGTAATACACAAGCTCCTCCCCCTTAAGAGAGATAGCAGCAATACCCAAGCTCCTCCCCCTTAAGAGAGATAGCAGTAATACACAAGCTCCTCCCCCTTAAGAGAGATAGCAGCAATACCCAAGCTCCTCCCCATTAAGAGAGATAGCAGTAATACCCAAGCTCCTCCCCCTTAAGAGAGATAGCAGTAATACCCAAGCTCCTCCCCCTTAAGAGAGATAGCAGCAATACCCAAGCTCCTCCCCCTTAAGAGAGATAGCAGCAATACCCAAGCTCCTCCCCCTTAAGAGAGATAGCAGCAATACCCAAGCTCCTCCCCCTTAAGAGAGATAGCAGCAATACCCAAGCTCCTCCCCCTTCAGAGAGATAGCAGCAATACCCAAGCTCCTCCCCCTTAAGAGAGATAGCAGCAATACCCAAGCTCCTCCCCCTTAAGAGAGCCTTGGAACCTTGAACCTAAGGAACCTTGAAACCAACTAACTTCTCATGTGAGGCGTATCACATCTGAAATATGAAATGTCATGCACGCTTATGTTTAACCATTTCTCTATTGAATTTACACAACAATTACTTTATAGTAATATAGAACATGTGACGCTGCTCATTTGGAAACTAACTGGAGATAATTTAATGTTAAAAAGGAACCCATCAAATGAAACGGCCCTTTAATAGCACCGCTAACGAGAAACACAATGTCACAATTAGACCTCAGCACTTCCCAGCTCTAATGAAGCGTGAGAACAGTATTTGCAGTCAGTGGTCACTGTAATATTCATTTTCATAATAACCTTAACCCCCCAGATTCAGGGGTTGCCAATTAAGGAACAATGTACATTATTAGTTATTGCCTCCAGTCATTTTGGGCAAGACCCCCCCCCCCCTCTTTCTTCAGCAATGGTAACCACAATAAATACATTCACAATAAAAGCCTCTTGCCTGAAAGGTCAGCGATTAAAAAGTCAACAGCAATACACAAGCTCCTCCCCCTTAAGAGAGATAGCAGCAATACCCAAGCTCCTCCCCTTTAAGAGAGATAGCAGCAATACCCAAGCTCCTCCCCCTTAAGAGAGATAGCAGCAATACCCAAGCTCCTCCCCCTTAAGAGAGATAGCAGCAATACCCAAGCTCCTCCCCCTTAAGAGAGATAGCAGCAATACCCAAGCTCCTCCCCCTTAAGAGAGATAGCAGCAATACCCAAGCTCCTCCCCCTTAAGAGAGATAGCAGTAATACCCAAGCTCCTCCCCCTTAAGAGAGATAGCAGTAATACCCAAGCTCCTCCCCCTTAAGAGAGATAGCAGCAATACCCAAGCTCCTCCCCCTTAAGAGAGATAGCAGCAATACCCAAGCTCCTCCCCCTTAAGAGAGATAGCAGCAATACCCAAGCTCCTCCCCCTTAAGAGAGATAGCAGCAATACCCAAGCTCCTCCCCCTTAAGAGAGATAGCAGCAATACCCAAGCTCCTCCCCCTTAAGAGAGATAGCAGCAATACCCAAGCTCCTCCCCCTTAAGAGAGATAGCAGCAATACCCAAGCTCCTCCACCTTAAGAGAGATAGCAGTAATACACAAGCTCCTCCCCCTTAAGAGAGATAGCAGCAATACCCAAGCTCCTCCCCCTTAAGAGAGATAGCAGTAATACACAAGCTCCTCCCCCTTAAGAGAGATAGCAGCAATACCCAAGCTCCTCCCCATTAAGAGAGATAGCAGTAATACCCAAGCTCCTCCCCCTTAAGAGAGATAGCAGCAATACCCAAGCTCCTCCCCCTTAAGAGAGATAGCAGCAATACCCAAGCTCCTCCCCCTTAAGAGAGATAGCAGCAATACCCAAGCTCCTCCCCCTTAAGAGAGATAGCAGCAATACCCAAGCTCCTCCCCCTTAAGAGAGATAGCAGCAATACCCAAGCTCCTCCCCCTTAAGAGAGCCTTGGAACCTTGAACCTAAGGAACCTTGAAACCAACTAACTTCTCATGTGAGGCGTATCACATCTGAAATATGAAATGTCATGCACGCTTATGTTTAACCATTTCTCTATTGAATTTACACAACAATTACTTTATAGTAATATAGAACATGTGAAGCTGCTCATTTGGAAACTAACTGGAGATAATTTAATGTTAAAAAGGAACCCATCAAATGAAATGGCCCTTTAATAGCACCGCTAACGAGAAACACAATGTCACAATTAAACCTCAGCACTTCCCAGCTCTAATGAAGCGTGAGAACAGTATTTGCAGTCAGTGGTCACTGTAATATTCATTTTCATAATAACCTTAACCCCCCAGATTCAGGGGTTGCCAATTAAGGAACAATGTACATTATTAGTTATTGCCTCCAGTCATTTTGGGCAAGACCCCCCCCCCCCCCCGCCCCTTTCTTCAGCAATGGTAACCACAATAAATACATTCACAATAAAAGCCTCTTGCCTGAAAGGTCAGCGATTAAAAAGTCAACTTCGAGAGCTGTACTAGTTTCCTCTAATTTTCACTCACAATTAAGCCTTTAAGATCTGGTTGTGAGTTGAGTGTGTTGTGTTGCTAATTGTCAGCAGGAATATGGGAAAAACTACTGCCCTGATTCTCATGAAACTTGCTGGACAGGTGTATCGTGAACCAAAGTAGATCATGGAGCAAATCAGGGTCACAGGTAAGATGAAGTTACTTAACATTGCAAGATGAGGTAAGTCCTAAAAGGGGTCTTTTATTCGAAGCATTTCTCCATCGGCTTTCCTTTTCAAACGCGGACTTTGCCCATTAGCTCTGAACTGTTTTAATTCAACCTTTAACTGATTACATGGAGGTAGAGATCTCATTTGGAAGAAAAGACCAACTGTACCCAAATCAATACTAAGAATTCTCAGATCTGTGAGTAGGTTTTGTGCTGGGTTATTGGATTTAAAGGTCCCCTATTACACTGTTATAGTCATCAATATCTCACAGCTCTCAGATATATCCAGAGCCTGTCTCTGATTGGCTGAAACACCAAACAGATCATTGCAGCATTACCCATAATCCCCTCTGTTTCAGCCCTGTTTCCAAAGTGCTGATTCTCTGTCTGTTACTTTAGATGAAAATAAGGAGCCCCTCCCCCACGCCCCTCTGAGAGACATTTGGTTACAAAGAACTCAATGGTGCTCTAGGAGGAGATTCAGGTGATAAGGTGGGGGTGGGGGGGTTACCTTGGTTGCTGATTGGCTAATGGCTACTCAAGACAACACATCGTGATGACATCATCAAGTGGCCAAAATCTGATCAGCTCATTTTCAGACAGGTTTTTATAGAAATGGATCAAAAAGAGAGAGAATCTTTGTTCCTGAAACTTTCAGAGTCTCTTTCCACAGAGGGGACACATGTTGATGTAGAAGAGACATGAAGAAGAGGGGACACATGTTGATGTAGAAGAGACATGAAGAAGAGGGGACACATGTTGATGTAGAAGAGACATGAAGAAGAGGGGACACATGTTGATGTAGAAGAGACATGAAGAAGAGGGGACACATGTTGATGTAGAAGAGACATGAAGAAGAGGGGACACATGTTGATGTAGAAGAGACATGAAGAAGAGGGGACACAGGTTGAAGTAGAAGAGACGTGAAGAAGAGGGGACACATGTTGATGTAGAAGAGACATGAAGAAGAGGGGACACATGATGATGTAGAAGAGACATGAAGAAGAGGGGACACATGTTGATGTAGAAGAGACATGAAGAAGAGGGGACACATGTTGATGTAGAAGAGACATGAAGAAGAGGGGACACATGTTGATGTAGAAGAGACATGAAGAAGAGGGGACACAGGTTGAAGTAGAAGAGACGTGAAGAAGAGGGGACACATGTTGATGTAGAAGAGACATGAAGAAGAGGGGACACAGGTTGAAGTAGAAGAGACGTGAAGAAGAGGGGACACATGTTGATGTAGAAGAGACATGGAGAAGAGGGGACACATGTTGATGTAGAAGAGACATGGAGAAGAGGGGACACATGTTGATGTAGAAGAGACATGAAGAAGAGGGGACACATGTTGATGTAGAAGAGACATGAAGAAGAGGGGACACATGTTGATGTAGAAGAGACATGAAGAAGAGGGGACACATGTTGATGTAGAAGAGACATGGAGAAGAGGGGACACATGTTGATGTAGAGAGACATGAAGAAGAGGGGACACATGTTGATGCAGAAGAGACATGAAGAAGAGGGGACACATGTTGATGTAGAAGAGACATGGAGAAGAGGGGACACATGTTGATGTAGAAGAGACATGGAGAAGAGGGGACACATGTTGATGTAGAAGAGACATGAAGAAGAGGGGACACATGTTGATGTAGAAGAGACATGAAGAAGAGGGGACACATGTTGATGTAGAAGAGACATGAAGAAGAGGGGACACATGTTGATGTAGAAGAGACATGAAGAAGAGGGGACACATGTTGATGTAGAAGAGACATGGAGAAGAGGGGACACATGTTGATGTAGAAGAGACATGAAGAAGAGGGGACACATGTTGATGTAGAAGAGACATGAAGAAGAGGGGACACATGTTGATGTAGAAGAGACATGGAGAAGAGGGGACACATGTTGATGTAGAAGAGACATGGAGAAGAGGGGACACATGTTGATGTAGAAGAGACATGGAGAAGAGGGGACACATGTTGATGTAGAAGAGACATGAAGAAGATGGGACACATGTTGATGAAGAAGAGACATGAAGAAGAGGGGACACATGTTGATGTAGAAGAGACATGAAGAAGATGGGACACATGTTGATGAAGAAGAGACATGAAGAAGAGGGGACACATGTTGATGTAGAAGAGACATGAAGAAGAGGGGACACATGTTGATGTAGAAGAGACATGAAGAAGTGGATTTTGGATCACCTGTATCCTGGAGGGGGCGCTCAGTAAGACGGTGAAGGAGATGGCGGTGGCGGCCATGGCGTGTGTGGAGGGGAGGCCGTACTCAGCATCGACCCGGGGCTCCAGCTTCACCACTGGGGGGGAGGTGGGGCGAGGAAGCTTAAGGACGTCCTTCATCACCTGGCCGACGTACATCACCACCTGAGGGAGGACACAGGGGACATGCGGGTGAAAAACAAGGTATTAATACATAATCGGGGACCATTTATTGTTCTTATGCAACACAGGGATGCGAAACAAGCAGGTGAAGATTAGTCCATAATGTGAGGCGTGTGGCGCAGTGGGTTGCGCGTTGGTGTTCGGGTCAGGTGGTCACAGGTTCAAACCCCACTGCAGTCAGCATGTCGTTGTGTCCCTGAGACTCTTCACCCCAAAGTGCTCCTGTGGAGATTGCCCCACATTTATGACGTCATAAACACGTCGGATAGTGAAAGTGCAGTCGGATTCTCAAAGCAACGCAGTCTCTTCTCCTAAGTCCTTTTGAATTCTCCTATCCACTATTCCTTAATCCCGTGACTTTCACACAGAGGTCAAGGGATAGACGATAGGAGCTGATTTTTGGACTATTCGACTGCAACCATGGTAACGGATGTGTTTTGGGGGTGAGTTTCAGAGGGGGCAGCGACGGAGAAGGCTCTGTCCCCTCAGGTTCAAATCGACTTGTTAGTGCTTAAAATGTGAACTCATACATAAATCATGTGAGAAGTAGGGACATGTTCTCATAGACTTCTGTACAATGGGACTTAGAGACCATGTGATCATCTGTTGCAACGTTGAACCCTATAGTGCCTGATTAAAATACACTTAGGCTTCGTTTGATAGAGATTAATCACCTATACGTTTATATAAGTCATTACAACACAGACATGATCAAAGGAGCAGCACTTCGAGCTGGAGGAAGATGATAAGATACTGAATCCTGATCTGCTCTAAAAACGAACCACAGTGTAATGAATAAGTAATAAGTAACCATTTCCCTTCAACACAAAAAAGAGAGAAAGAAAGGAAGGAGGAGGAAAGAGGGGAGAGGGGAGAGCACATGGTGTAAAGTGCAGACGCACAGAAACTAAATCTATTGTAAGAAACCGAGAGTTCAGGAGGTTTGCTGACGCAGCGTCTTCTGCTTACGAGGGTCAGACAGAATGACAAGGTGTGTGTGTGTGTGTGTGTGTGTGAGTGTGTGTGGCCTAGCATTACTATCCTTGTGGGGACCTAAATCTGTTTACACAGTCAGGTGTGGGGACTCGCCTCCCTTATGGGGACAAAATGGAGGTCCCCATGAGGGGGCTCATTAATCTTAGGGTGAAGACTTGGTTAGGATTAGGTTAAGTGTTAGGCATGTGTTGGTTATGGTTAAGGTTAGGATAAGTCTCCAGGAAATGCATGCAAGTCAATGTAATGTCCCTTGAAGTGATGTATACATGGTAGGTGTGTGTGTGTGTGTGTGTGTGTGTGTGTGTTCTGTGTCTCCCCAGCGGTCCTCTGCTCCGGGTTTATTTAAAGTTCCGCCTTGTATATTTAATGAGAGGCTGTGTTAGAGGAGCACTAATGTGTGTGTTTAAGGATGAGAGGAGAGAGGCTGGTATTTCCCCGTCTCTGCAATCAGGAAGCGTTACCATGGCAACTGAGACATTTAATTACCTGCTGACTCGCCGTTAGGGAAGCGACTTAATTGTATTCATGTTTTTTTGCACTTAAACTCATCTTATTTGATTTTGCCTTTTATTGGACAATTTAATTAATTAACCTTCTTGTATTTATTTAATAGCTTCATTTAATTTAATATTTTTTTGCACATTTTATTTATATTTTATATTGGACATCTTACTTTAACTTCTTCTCTCTGTATATTTTATTTAATTTAATATTTAACCTCAACCTCTTATGCTTCTATAAATATCTGAATTTTATTTTAATACATCTTTTTATTGCACATCCTAACTTTAACTTCTTATGTTCACATATACATTTTCACTCATTTAAATGGAGCAAATGTCATAAAACCTAATTTTCTTCACTAAATATAAAGCATTCTCATATAGATTTATCCAAAAGGTGTTGGACGGGGTTGAGTTAAAGTTCATCAACAACAAACTGGCAAAAAAACAACATGTATTGACCATTTTATGAGTCCATTTATGGCCCGAACTACACTATTATTTCTCATTATAATGTGGCAAGATTACATCACATCACACGTTAGATGCCTTTATCCAAAGCGACTTCCATACTCAATACTGTGGACAGGGCACTTTGGGGTGAAGTGTCTCAGGGACCCAACGACATGCTGACTGCAGTGGGGTTTGAACCTGTGCCCCCCTGATCCCAACACCAACGCACTAGTCCACTGCGCCACACACCTCTATCCGTTTAGCACTTTGAAACATTCCCTTAGTTGCTTTTTTGCAGTTGAGTTGAAAAGCCTTTAGCTCAGATTTAGGAGGATTTCTGATCAAATCATGACTTTTTTTTAGACTGCGTGAAAAAGAGCTCTCGTGTCTCAACGGGAACTTTTGTGACTAAATAAAAGATGCATTTGAAAAGAGGCTTGGAGCAGGAGGAAATAGCTCGCCTGGCTCTCTCCAAAGTTAAAAATACACCTAAGAAATCAGACTAATACATTGCATCATGTTCCTCTAACTCACAAACACCAACGAGATGTTTAAACTGCAGCCGCACGTGATCAACATCTGATTTAAGAGGTGGATTATTAAAGTGATATCAATATTGAATGTTTTTTTAAATACACATTTTCAATTATACTTTGAGTGTGATTCCTTTGCCACACAACACACATTAAACAAAGTCAGAGACAGATTTATCTGAGAGCGTTTTGTATTCTATTTATGTCACGATATTTACGTTATCGTGAATTATTTTGGCCTCCTTCAACTTGTATGAGTGTTCACTTGAGTAGGTTTAAAGACTAAAAGAGAGTAACAAAAGGCAAGTATTTAGATTAAAGCTTACATCTAAAGGCTTAATCATTATTTCCCATCTCTTTGTCCTCTGGTTGTGTGTACAAATAAAGTGTATTATTCCAATATTGACATCTACACACACACACACACTGTACTGCATGCAGTGGACAATAGACAGCAGTGCTCTAATCCCATCTATTCACCATGACTGTGCACTCATGCAACAAGCCACACAATGAAACTGCCTACCCGTAGAAGTGCATAATATGACACACACACACACACCATCAAGACACACAGTCAATCCAGCCGCTCATTGCTTCCTTTGTACGAGTCACATCAAAAAGGACTGACCCAGGGAGAGTGGTCACATTAAGGAGAGAGTGAACACACACACACACACACACACACACACACACACACACACACACACACACACACACACACACACACACACACACACACAACACACACACACACACACACACACACACACACACACACAACACACACACACACACACACACACACACACACACACACACACACACACACACACACACACACACACACACACACACACACACACACACACACACACACACACACACACACACACACACACACACACACACACACACACACACACACACACACACACACACACACACACACACACACACACACACACCACACACACACACACACACACACACACACACACACACACACACACACACACACACACACACACACACACACACACACACACACACACACACACACACGTATTGATCGAGGGCTGGTGCAGCTTTGGACTTTGATCTGTCAACATGGGGGTGGGTGGGTGGGTGTGTGTGTGTGTGTGTGTGTGTGTGTGTGTGTGTGTGTGTGGCTACAGGTCCTTGTTTGAGAAAGAAAACACACAAGATGTTCGTTTTGATCCACAGCAACATGATAATTACATGGTTACCAGTTCATATTTTACAGCCCAATGACCACCACGCTAGAGAAAACTAAAGTGATGCTTTTTTGTCTAGTTTCAGGCGAGACACCCCAGGTGAATAGGGTAATTTTTTTAACTTAAAGGTATCAGCTAGAAATTTCTCCAGTTAATGTCTTACAATAAGGCAATTGTCTTTTGTATTACAAGTTTTCTGAAATGGCATGTTTAAATATGCAAATTAGCCATTATCTCATTAAATATGCACATATTTTAACACATTTCAGGAATCGAAATCTGAACTTTGGATAAAGCCAGGTTCCAAATTCTTGTTTCATTTTGTAGTCATATTAGTATCTAAGGCTTTTACAGAAGGGATATTGGATATCTCTTTTTATCACTCAATAAATCAGAAAATACTGTCAACAGCCCTAAAATATCCATTTTCGCCATGTTTTTAGGTATACAATGTTGTATAATTCAGGCTATGAATTATATATGAACAAACCCTTCTAATATTGATAGGAATATAACTGGAAAGTTTGGTGTCTCTACATGCTTCTGAAGTTGAAATTTCGAACTCAGAGTAGGAGAAAAAACTCATTTTGAGAAAAGGACCTTTAAAGATTGCAGTGAGGCGCTAGCTAAACCCTCCTGTTCTCTGGATGACAGCTTGCGCATCGACGCACTCCGTGAAGGTGTTTCATGTTCGGGGTCATTTGTTTTTTGTATAACCTTGCTTCGTGCAAGTGACAATTGTTGTCGTCTTCTCTGTGAACGTTTTTTTCGCCGTTCTTTTGCGATTTTGAGATTTCAATTTCTAGCGGAAAGCTAAACAGGAAGTGTTTTAGCACACCACGTGACGCATCTGAACGAATCACGTTGTCAGAAATTGACACCAGCCAATGAGATTTCGTTTCTTGGTTTAAGACCCCTTTGTGCTTTCACGATTGGTTGCTGATACAAAGGAAATGACCATATTTGGATCCGATGAGATTGTGCAGGAGAGACGGAGCTTTCCAACGATATCTCTGTTGACATGGTGCACACAGCGGTCGCGGTACTTTATGTTACGTTAGAATGCTAACTTTTGGTGAATTTAGGAGAAACCTCCAAACGCAAATAGACAAACTATAGTAAAATAAACACTTAAATGTGTATTTTGTACGTTTTCCTTCCAAAAGCCTGAAAGAAAACATGTTATGGAATCAAAATAGCACAAAATCTCAAAATTGACCAGTACTTGAAAAACGATGTTTTTGCCTGCCGTGTCTCGCCTTAAAACAGACAACGCCCCAAATACTCATCGAACACCTGCCTGACATTGGGTATAACTAATGTTACACTTGCTTGGTTTTGATAATTCCACGCTGAATATCTTCAAATCAACAACCACAAGTCAAAATGCTATTTCATTTCACGAGGTGTTCCCCAGGGGTCATTACTGGGTCCACTCCTTTTCATCGTCTTCCTCCTTCCCCTTGTTACCGTTCTCCGTGACCATGATGTCCACCATTGCTATCACGATCACACACACACACACACACACACACACTAGGGCTGAACGATTAATCGATTTTAAATGGAAATTGCGATTTGAAATGATGCGATTATCAAATCGCAAAGCCTGCGATTTTCTTTACAATTTTTTTTTTTTTTTTTACTTCTTGTGTGTCAGTCATCCACACCAATCAGACGTGCTGTGCTCCACATGTACCAGCCATTGTTAATCAATCAGAAAAGGCCCATGATAGAAGGTGATACACAGATTGATCCAATCACCTGCCAAGTATTTTTGAAAGTGCCTGCCCTTTCCAAATGGCTTCCAATGGAGCTTTAGATGCTTTGGTGAAACTATCTGAGTCAGGTTAGTAATGCTCCATCACATGTTTCTATTACAGGGTGAGTCTTAAACTGAAGCTTGACTTTAAAGCAACCCAACGGAAGTTTAGTTTCACTTCAGGGGACATTACATTGACTTACATGCATTTCCTGGAGACTTATTCTAACCTTAACCATAACCAACACATGCCTAACCCTAACCCTAAACCTAACCAAGTCTTCACCCTAAAATTAATGATTCCCCTCATGGGGACCTCCAATTTGTCCCCATAAGGGAGGCGAGTCCCCACACGTGACTGTGTAAACAGATTTAGGTCCCCACAAGTATAGTATAGTACAGCCAGCCAGCCAGCCAGCCAGCCAGCCAGCCACACACACACACTTTTCTTTACTCTTCTCTATGTCAAGAGCCTTGTTGTCACTCTCTTCATAAAGAACAGACTGCTCTGTTCCTCCTGTATAACCTGACATTAGATGTGTATGCTTCAAACATATGGTTTAGCAATATAATCACATTTATTTAACAAACTGAGCATCATGAAAACATAGCTTCATTTCTGCAACAGCCCAAATACCCAATAGAAAAATCCCATTGGCTTTTTGTTGAGCGAACCGGGGAGATGCTAACTTCTGAACTAAAATACTTTATCACTGAAGGACTCAAATGTTGTTGTTGTTCATTTTTGTACTGTAACTTGATGCAGAACAATAGTTGTTATGCCAGTACAAATCGTGTGATCTTGCCTTGTCATCATTACAAGGAAACTGTGGTCAGGTTGTTCTGGCATAACAACAGATTCTGATCTCCTGCCTTCATCAATGATGAAGCTAATCCAAGTCTTCTTCTGCGGATAAGGTGAGTGTTTGTGATTGAACGTGGCCATCCTCTGTCATCGTTAACTTTACCCACGTCACATTGTTTGCCCTCTATGTACAACTTACAGCCTTTTGATATTCCTAACAGCACAGTAGGTGCATCACTTGCATGAAATTATGCTGCAAATTTAAACCATGCAACGGGACAATGTAATTCATGACCATATGGTTAATGACAGCTACTGTTTCCTAAGTCGACCAAAGTCACCAAGAACATGAACAGAGTAAAGAAGGACAGAAGGTGAGTGTGTTTATAATGTGTGTGTGTGTGTGTGTGTGTGTGTGTGTGTGTGTGTGTGTGTGTGTGTGTGTGTGTGTGTATGTGTATGCATGTGTTTTCTAGGCTACTTGGTTTACAAGGACATCTTACTGCTGACTCGTGTTCTAGACCAGTGGTTCTCAACTGGTCCGGCCTCGGGACCCACTTTCTCCTTAGTCAATAGATCGCGACCCGAAATTTTGAACCACTCAAATCTATTCAACAAAAAATCGTACAGTAAAATATACTCTTTTCAGCAAACATTATTAATTAAAGTGAAGTACAGTGCATCCCTTATATCCCTTCACAGAACTAAAGTATGCTTTTAAATAAGGTTTAATGAGATGATGGAATCAAAGCTGAACTGCATAACATAAAAAGGCCCACATGCTGAAAACCCAACCCCAGCAGGGGGTCTGGGGGGATTCTCCCCCAGGAGATTTTTTGAAATATTAACATAAACTATGCATTCTGGTACACTGAGAAGAAAATAAATAAACAAAAATTAAAGTGGTACAGACTAACAAAGGGAGGTGCTCCAATCACAATCCTCAGGGGGCGGACCAGGAGATGGCAGCCAATCACGTCAGGGCAACCGCACAGCTCATCTACGTATTGGCACAGTTAAGAGGACCAAGAAGGCAGCAGCCGGGACAACATGCTTGTGAGTAGGGATGCAATCTTCTTCTATGCTTCTTTAACTTTTATTCATTTACTATTGGATTTTAGAAGAAATTCAAATGATGTAACACATTGAACTTATTGTATTCAAACACATGGTTGTTTTTCCATCACCTGTCACAGATAATAACAAAAGATAGCAAACAACAACCTTCGCATGGTCCAACTATTTCAATATATAAAAAGCTGCAGACTTCATCTTACTCAAAAGTAATCCTTCACGCCAACATAAACATCCTTTCTCAAATATGACGATGTCTTTACGTGGGTCTTGCCATGCACTTGCTCCTTCATACTCGTCTTCATTTTCGCATGAATGCACTTCACATGTACTTGAAATGTTGGCATGAGTTGTCAGCGTTGTGAGACAGACAGAGACAGACAGTCCTCCGTGAACCTTGGATAACTCCAGCAGCACAAAGACTGGGTGCTGTTAGAAGTGAGGAGTGTGGGGTGATGCGCCCCGAGGGCGGACACTGACACACACACACACACACACATATATATATAGACACAGACACACACCAAATGTTGGGTCCGGAGAGAGAAAGCTCTGATGAGGCCAATAAAACACTCTCAGCTAGACTAAGGGGAGGAGGACGCCGAGTAAAGCTGGTAATGCCTAACTAGAGGGAGGGCAATGAGTGTGTTTAGCAGGCGAGTGTGTGTGTGTGTGTGTGTGTGTGTGTGTGTGTGTGTGTGTGTGTGTGTGTGTGTTTATGGGGAGTTCACACAGGGGCCTGGTGCAGTCAGAAGAATGAGTCTCTTCCCCTGGGGGGCCAAACGAAAGGGGGTTCAGAGCCAGGGCGGGGACACAAAGGGCAGACACACACACAGGGCAGAGGAGGTTTGGGCGATATAAACTTATGTGTCGCACAATTGTAGAAATGCACAAATTGCAGGAAGCACAACGTTCTTTCAAGGCTAACTATGTGTACAAAATGTATTTTAATTAAGTATTGTGGATTGTGGAGGAATTGCTTTCTACAGACTTAACAATTGATTGGTAACGATCGTTCAACTTAGCCTGGTGTTTCTAATGTATTTGCAGGAACGTAACTAAACACAATCTCTGACATATTGAACTTAAAGCACAAGTCTGAGATACTTGTCATTGAGAATTTCTATGTTGTGCAGGTTCATACTTCCCTTCCACTAAATCTCAGTTACTGTATCGTTATACATTTCAATCTGTGAGCTTTTCTTGTGGCCTTAATCATCTGTGTTGAATTTATTTTACTGGTTTAAGATTTGTTTTTAAGTGTCGTCTCATTTGAGGCAAATAAGAAAATAATCTAATGTGATGAAGTACTAACCCTTACTTCGCACAATTTCTTAATATAATTTACAAAGCCATTACAGTATCATGATTTATACCATTTCCCGGTTCAAATGTTTTTGGCCGTATTGCTTCCCATAACTGGAATAGAGCTGGGCGCAGGGCCGCTGCTTGCGAACAGGCAAGCCAGGCAACTGCTTGGGGCCCCGGACCAGAAGGGGGCCCCCCAAAGAAGGTAGATTAAGAAGGTCCACAGCAACGACAACATGAAACACCCTTTAATTTACTGCAACGACATGTCGGGAAACCCCCTCAAGACGCCGCATTTGACGCATTTACAGGGTCTTGTATCGTAATGTGGCGGATTCTGCTAAACATCTGAAGAGGAGATCATGGACGGTTTTTTTCTCCCTCTAACGTCCTCATGTGTGGCCTCTCATCGGGTCAAGGGGCTTGGACCCTGTGCCCCCCCCTCATGGCCAGAGGATATGGACATGGTGTCAGAGACAGGTCAGTGGAGGGGAGGAGGATGAAAGGAGGTTGAGAGGTGAAGAGACGGAGATGAAGAGAGAAGAGAGAAGAGAGGTGGCTTTGTGGAGCATCAGACTGAGGGAGAAGGAGAAGAAGAAGAAATGGAAGACGAAGGAGAAGAAGATTTTTAAAACAAAGGAGGGGAAGATGAATACGAAGAAGGACACAAAGACTTAAATGAATAATAAAAACAAGAATAACACAAAGAAGAGTAATACGAAGAACAATGCAGAGAACAAGTCTCCTAAGAATCTGAGGAAGAATCCAAATACAAAGAAGAATTCAAAGACGGTGTACTCGTAGAATATGAAGAAGATGTGGAATGTAAAGAGTATGAAACAAAGAGGATACATTTACGTGACTTACGGTCCACATGTTGACGAGGCGTCGGCACAGGAAGGGGTCGAGGCTCCAGTGGATGAAGGGCAGGCAGGTGATGTAGAAGACTTCATGACCCAGAGCGGCAGACACCAGGAACAGGACGTGCAGAAACCGGTTTCTCACCTCGAACTGAGGAGAGAGGAAACACGAGATACCTTCAGACCAGGGGCCTCGTCACAGAGACATATACCAAATAAGCGATTATATCAGAATCAGGTGTATAGAGTGGTGCAGTGACGAGTCCTAAAACCAGGAAGTGAGTCAGCGTTTCACCACTTCCTGTTCCCTCGTCTCAGAGCCAATGGGATCTCTCCATAGGGTTTAGGAAAGTAGCTGAACTAAGGTCTGTGGTTGAGACACATTGAAGAGACGGATCACGTTTTGTTCTACGACATTAAATCCATCAGCAGTGACCCCACTGGTGATTTCTGAAGAGTTGACGTGTCTGAAAAACGATGGTTGTTACCAAGTGGCTGAACAGGACTACAGAAGTCGTGGAGGTCGTTGTACGTCATTACTCCGAACACGTAAACACTCCTCTAAGTTAGTTTCTGTTCTGCTTGAAAGCAAGTCCCTGCCTCCTGCAAAGTGTTCAAACAAACGCTTCAACTCGTACCATCTAGAATCTGTGTGTTTGAATATGGATCTGAAGTTGGCGTGACGTTGAAGTCGTGCTGCTGGACTCGGCTGTAGTTCCTTTATAGCGTAACGTTAGCATTTTGCTTCTGGGGATTAGATTTATGATTAGAACATTATAAAAGTAGGGTAGACATGTGGAGATTATCCAGCTGAACAAAACGTGCATTTATCAAACAGGTTTGTTTCCACAGACCTTATTTCCAGCTATTTTCCTATTTCCCATCGCTTTGTGTCGAGGGACCCGGCAGCTTACTTCCGGGTAAACACGTCATCCCTGCACCGCTCTAATGCCAGGTAGATTCAAGGAATTTGACTTGATGTCATGGTGCATACATACAAGTAACACAAAAATGTAAAAACAAAGATAGAACTTTTTAAAGAAAACTATAATAAGGATCGGCTTATTATAGATATTTATAATAATCTGTGTCATCAGAAGATTCAAGGCTTTATTGTCATGTGCACAGCAGCTACAGTTTCGATATGGCAATGAAACACGTAAGTCCAGGCTCCTCCAACAGTGCGACATGAATATAGGACATAAATAATAATGCAAAAAGTTTAGCCTTTTTAATTGCTATACTGTCTTTTGGTGCTCAGGTTGCAGCCCTATCTTTATCACATACTGACGCTTTTCGTCATCCTAATCGATCGCTATTTTAGATATATAGGAAACATACCACTGTTGTATCAACAATCCTAAATGTAAAACTGAGATTCTTAGATGTCAGACTTTCCTAAAGCTGACGGTTTCAGATTACATCTACATATCAACAAGCAGCAGCCACACCCTGTGTCGGTTAAAACCACCTGTTTCACGTCCTCTCTAACTTCCTCTATAAACAGCTAGCAAGTCAACACGTCTTCAATTTAACTTTTTAATTGATTAAAGAAGCGCACACTATTATGCTTATTGCACGTCACATAATGTCTCTCTTACCACATCACATGTTATATACTTATAACTCTTAAGTCATACAGGTAAAAAACAGTCAGTAGCCTTTCTCTCATGGATCTAAAGTTTCCAACCCGAGATAACCCCGGTCAATATATCACATACTGTCAGGGTTAACGCACACATTACATTAACTGTGTTTACAGGTGAACTGTGGCTACCCTTGAATAGTTTTATATTACGACTCATTCTTCCATAACAATGTCTCAGTTCCTACTTTTGCTTCATGGCCCTGATATAAGACTGAAGCTACATGAGCATTTTAGGAACCAATCATTGCTGTTTTTAGATTAATTCAACTATTTCTATGCCGGACTCCACCCTGAAGGAGCTCCGTGTACTGCACATTATCAAGGGATCTTATAAACCTGTAAGTAGCTTGACCTTGTTTAATCTTCATCCTGGTAAACTGAATAAACACTTTGCATATAACAGAGAGACGGAAGAATGTAAACTTCCCACGGGGTCTGATCTTTGATTACATGAGGATCTGGTGACAGACACACCCGCCGGACGAACGAGAAAATCCAGTCTCACTTTGCATCTCATTTTAATCCCTTACTTTCTGTAGTTCCTGCACGCGGCATGTCAGTTCCTAGATCTCAAGAACCGACATGTAGCCTACTTAAATATGATATTTACACTAGAAACATGTTGCCTGTAACTCTAACGTCCTACATTTCAAGACTTGACATTACTATTTAAATATGATATTTACTCTAAAAACCTGTTGCCTGTAACTCTAACTTCCGACATTAAGAAAATACATAGTCTTGTTAATACTTTATCTACAATAGTACACATGTTGCATTTTTACCTCTTCTAGATTTCAAGATTTGACATGCTCCGTTTAACATTAGCAGTAGTACACCTGGTGAGTGTCAATATGACCTCCTTAATTAAACAAACAATGCAAACCAGGCTCTTTAATATACATGATGTTTGGTTTCTATTTTGAATATGAAAAATGCGTTTTTACTCAGACTCACATTAACAGCACATCCATTCTGTTGGATTTCATAGTTTGAATTCTTATCCTGGTGGTCCCATATTCCGTTCCGCTGTGCACGTGGTTCGTCCGCAGCGTACTCTCTCTTCCTCTGTGGACCGTGATGCGGGTCCCGGACCAGAAAGAGTCCGCATCGCCTCTGGAACCGGGCCACCAGCTCCGGCTCGTGCAGGTAAGAGAGCAGCTCGCGCATATCCGGGGGGGAGAGGGGAGATAATGAGGTGTGTGTGTGTTGTGTGTTTCCTGAGCCGGAGAGGTGAGGTGTGTGTGGGCAGGTGCGGCTGCAGGTGTGTGTAAAGGGGGCGGGGTTACATGAGGGGGCGGGGCCTCCGCGACAGGAAGTAATCCATTGGTCCTATACCTTTAGACCGACTGGGATGGTTTCAGGTGTTATCACTCAGTATTTATATTGTGTATCTCTTAACATTGATGAGAAGTGTATTAAAGTAGAACAAGGCTGGTGTGGGATTCAAATACATTGTTTACCATGAGATATGATATGGAAATATACATGAATTACCTATAAGTGTTTTTTGATTTGTTTTCATTGAGGAATTGTATTTATTGAACTTTGAACAGTTCGTTATGTTTATGTATTTTGTCTGTCATTTCCTGTTTTATTTTGTATTTACCTCTTGTCTTTCATTTCAGGCACTGTTTTCTTCCTCCCCCTCAATGTCCAGGACGCTTGCTTGGTAGGACATGTCTTCCGAGCGTCTTGCTTCAGAAGCGAGGCAAGAATACTTCCTGGCATTCGGAAAACGAAGAGCGGAACAGGCGAGCAAGTGTGCAGGTGTGCGTCACATGAGAGGCCCCGCCTTACATCTTCCGCCACAGATTTGGTGAAATTGGTCCGTGCGCAAAGCATTGTGGGGATTTTAAGACCGCGGAGTCTACACATGTGCAGCCTCGAAATGTCTCCAAACGAAGTACGCCGGGCTCGGTAGAATTCAAAGTATGCTGGACATTGGAACAGTCCTTCGGCGGGACTCGATGACGTAGCGTGCTTGAAATAGTGGCTCTGGAGCAGCCTTCCTCGACATTGAGAAACACCCCCTGTGTGTTTTTCCCGCCATCATCAGTGTCTGCCCCGCCCCTGATTGCTTCCACCTGTTCCCACTCACCTCATGTTTAAATAGTCCTGTCTCTCCCCTGTCCTGTGTCCGTTCGTCGTGTTTGTTTCCCCGAATGGTCGTGCGAAGCCTCGACTCAGAAAGGATTGCTTTCTCTCATGTCAGGTTTGTTTGTCTACCCTCCCTCCCAAATGTAAAGCCTCTTTGGGTTCAAGAAAAGCGCTATAAAAATATAATTTATTATTATTATTAATACTCTGTTAAGAGGGATTACCTGCACTGTATGAATAAATATACATGTTTTTATGTTCAAGACTTTGTCTCTGGGTCGTGCATTTGGGTTCATCAGTTTGAGTCGAGGTCCTGACACTGGAACTGTAAAATGACTCCATAATCCTGGATAATCCTCTCCACTGATCCAATAAGTGTCTCTAGCCAGGGGCGTGCACAGACATTTGGAGGGGCTATTGCTCTAAACTGGAAAAAGGGCCTCCCCCCGACAAAAACATAAGACCTTTTGAAAAACTTATTTAAAGGTAAAGTCCCCTGGTTTGTCCCTTATACCCTAACCGCCATGAGACAACTCAAAATCAAGTTTCCAGAATCCGACACTGAGGTGGTCTTAACGCACCGGCAGATGACAGCGCTGACAAAGTGTGTTTCCCGCAGCGAGACGCTACAATACTAAAAACAAACTCTCGCTCTCTCCAGAGGGGCAGGTCAGCCAAACGGGCCGTTGCCCGGGCAACATTAGCCCGTACCTGTGCACGCCCCTGTCTCTAACTCATCATAGATATGTATTTTCTTGGATAGCAACAATATCAAGTCGTCCACTCTCTCCACTTTTATCCCAGACTGGTATATCATCTCGAGGTAAACTGTCTTGGGACCTTTGACCTGTCTTAAAGATGTCATATCAGGACTGATGTGTTCTCACACTGATGTAAACTTTAAAGGAGTACAACTGTCACTAAGAATTTATCGCCATCCACTTCAGAGGGTTTCAGTTTGAAGCACAGTGCAGCATGATCGCATTCAGATGTAACCCCGGGCTTTGACATCATTCCAGCTCCGTCAAAGGACTTTCTGTGCTTTTCCTGCCATAAAACACTTTGAACAGTCCGTGTGCAGTACTTTGATATACTTAGTGTAGAAATACTCTGTTATCCTGCAGTCTAATGCTCACTTAGAAACATGTCATTAGTATAAAAATAAAGAAATCTGGACTCACTTTAGATTAATATCGTCATGTTATTTAATTATATTGATGCATTCATCACTCTTTTGTTGAAGGTGGACATTTTCAGTTTCAATATTTTTAGGTAGTTGTATTCCATCAAGGGATCAATCACAATCAGAAACAGGTTTATTGCCAAGTAGGTCGACACATACGAGGAATCTGTCTTGGTGTTTGGACTTGGACTTTTTATTAATCTCTTGTTTCTCTGCATTTGACCCATCCTAGTGTTAGGAGCAGTGTGCTGCCATTTTGAACGGCACCCAGGGAGCAGTGTGGGGAACGGTGCCTTGCTCAGGGACACCTCGGTAGCACTTGGTCTTGCCGGGACTTGAACTGGCGACCTTCCAGTTGCGAAGCCTACCCTAAAAAAAGTGTAAAAACTGAATCAACACAGAAAACAAGACAAACCAGAGCGCACCACAACAGCCATCCGCGGTGCCATCTTAGTTATATTTTCATATCGACCTAGAATAATACATAAAACATTATTTACTGATAATATTCGTATGCATCGGGCTGGTTCGAGACAATGTGCTGCTATAGGCCAGATGTGAGCTGGCCCCAGCCAGAGTGTCGTACAGTAGAAAGGATACAGATCAGTAGAGAATCCAAGGAATACACTACACTATAATATATAAAGATTAAATGAAAAATCTCTACGAAATACAAAAACAGAAACGTATTGACATGTTTGATTTGGGGGGTGGTCACATCCTCTAGGGGGGTCCTGGGGTATGCCCCCTCCCGAAGATTGTTTTGAACATTTTAAAGTGAAATGCTTCAATCTGGTGCACTTTGAGCACACGATGACTAGAGACCTGATCTAGGGGGTACAACTCTAAAACACCCATTTTCTACATCCAAATGTTAACTTCCTTTATGAAGGCGAGGCATATTAATATGACACACTTTAACAACAAGGCAACGGCTTTACAACAACATATTAAAAGCATCAAGACAAGCACATAATAGACATTTAAAAAGAATCCTCACAGAGCCAAATGAAGCTCTTTTCATAACGAGTCAGTCCCATGAGACTCCTCTGATGCAACACAGCATGTCTCGCTGTGGGTTCGGATGCTCTAACAGGAAGCAGAGAATTAGGAAACTGTGACCAAATGAGTGCGTCCGGATGATTCTGACAACCAGTGATGGGAAGTCATTATTCAAATGACACATTAATGGATCCCTGATAACAACCCAGCGATGTTATATTTATTTTAATGCATACTTTGATACTTTGTCTTTAGATTGTAATAGAGTGTTTCTATATTTCTGCAGTACACTCAAATGTTATATGAGAACTTCTTATAGGCTGCTAAACAGAGCACTGAAAACAACAACAACAACCCATTAAAGGGACTCCCCCCCCCCTTCCTCTGTATATATGGATGAGGAGTCACCACCATTACATCATCCATTATCTCCCCCCCCCCCACACACACACACACACACACACACACACACACACACACCACACACACACACACACACACACACACACACACACACACACACTGCCGATCATTATATGACCGCTTTTTATTTTAAAACCGCTTATCTAAGCAGCAGTCTGTTCATAATCATCAATATGAGTGTGTGTGTGTGTGTGTGTGTGTGTGTGTGTGTGTGTGTGTGTGTGTGTGTGTGTGTGTGTGTGTGTGTGTAGGGGGGGTTGGGTGATAATAACAACACTGTCCACGGGGATGATGGCGTTTCAATGAGAGGAGGAGGGGAGGGGGGGGGGGAGGGCGGGAGGAGAGACGTGCACCGTCATCAGCATCTGTCCGCGAGCTCCCTTTGTGTTCACCGGAGAGCGCGTGCATGGCGAAAGATGACATGGCAGAGGTAGATGTGGCTCCTCGCGCCCCGGCGGAGCCCCCCTCGTGCGCCGCTGCCTTCCCCTACGAGGAGTACGAGTGTAAAATCTGCTACAATTACTTCGACCTTGACCGCCGCGCTCCTAAAATCCTCGAGTGCCTGCACACCTTCTGCGAGGAGTGCCTGAACACGCTCCATCTGCGCGAGGAGCGGCCATGGCGCATCAGCTGCCCCGTGTGTCGCCACCGGACCCCCGTGCCGGATTACCGGATACAAAACCTGCCCAACAACACCAAGGTGACGGAGGACTTCCCGCTGTACATGGACTCGGACCCTCTGCCTCAGGACGCGCTGCCTCCCTTCCCCCCTCCGCTTCACCCGGCTCTCCTCGCGCTCCGCCGGGAGGAGGGCACGTACAGCAGCGTCAGCCAGGCGACCCCGTCCACCACCGGCACCGTGTCCACCGCCACCACCCTCTCGCAGGACTCGGTGCGCTACGACAGCTGTCAGAGCTGCAAGAGGGTGGCGCTGACCACCGGCTGCGTGTGCGTCATCTTCTCCTTCCTGTCCATGCTCGTGCTGCTGTTCATGGGCCTGATCTTCGTGCACAGCCACAGCACCCCCCCCTCGCCCGCGGGACCCATCTGCCTGTCCGTCGCGAGCATCCTGGCCATGTTCTCGGTGGTCGTGACATGGCTCATCTGCTGGCTCAAATACAGACCGGACCACGAGACGGGCCGCTCCTCCGCCACCAGCAGCTCGCGCAGAAACGCCTGACTGACGGCGGGCTGAGGCGCCCTCTACTTTTTATATAGGAGTGAATATCGTCCTAAATGGCCTTTTTATCAGTATTGCAAACACCGTGTTGTGTGGCCGACACGATGACCCCTCGATACTCTCTTTTCCTGAAGTGGTGGATTGACAGTGAACGCTCCTGTGGTTGCTTTGATGACTGAATGTGAATTTATTTCCAGGGTTTCCCTCCTCCCCCTCCCCACTATCCTGCTTTATTATATGCATATCCCACAATGCCACTCACTGTACGATAAACTGTCCACTCTCATAGCTCAACAAAGCACTGTTGTGTTGTACAGATGTTTGTTCACTTCTGACTTTCCAGGGGGTGGAGTTTGTTTTTTATGGAGGCTTGTATGTTTATGTGAGAAGCCTCAAAGTTATTGGGCTACAAAAGAAATGTAAATAGTCCGGATCAGCCTTTTCTTGGAGACCTTACTACATGTGCACACTTCTGCTGGGGAAATGTCCCTACGACTTTTTAAAAGTTTAATTTAAATATGTTTTGAGAAATAGCGTGCACAAAGAAATGTAACACAGAACTCTGAGTCCGCTCACACTGTCGGGTTATGAGAACTCAAATGATGCAATTTAGACATGTGACTAATTTAAGTAAACTTTGAATAGAAAATAGGGAATCAAACTTTAGAAGCAGGGCACAGACAATGCACTAGTTAAAGAGCATACTGATTCTAAAGTGCCCTCAACACTTCCATGCATCGATAATTACATTACATGTTAGACGCTTTTCTCCAAAGCGACTTACATATTACTCAACACTGTGGACAATCCCCACAGAAGCAATTTGGGGTGAAGTGTCTTGCCCAGGGACACAATGACATGCTGACTGCAGTGGGGTTTGAACCTGTGACCCCCTGATCCGAACACCAATGCTCAACCCACTGCGCCACACGCCTCCCGATAAGAAACTTTAACAAGACGTTTCCAAATGTCCATTTGACATCTCTCTCTGCTTCGCTCTCCAATGGCATGTTTGTCGGGTATGTGACATTAAAGAGCGAAGCAAAGTCTTCAGATGTCATAAGGTGTTTCTAACAAATACTGCATAACTGAATACCCTGTTTTTTAAAATCTGAAACAAGTGTCCACACCACTTTTCAAAACAAAGTGTCGCCCATATGCTCCAGCTGTTCCCGCAGGATGTTTTCTTTCAACACTGCCCATATTCCAGGTTTTTCAAAGACCTTGACCTTGTGTTTGGAAACGTTAGTGCATGATAGGCTTCTATGTCTCATTGTGCCTCACCTTGTTGCTTCAGGAAGTAAACCTTCACCCCCCCCCCCCAGTTGACCAAATCAGTGCATCCAGATGTTTTGGGCGAACAGTGTTTAAAAAAAACGATTCAATTACTTTACTGAAGTATAGGTACTTTTACTTTACTGGAGCATTTCCCTTTCATGCTACTCGTCCTCCACGACAATTTGGAAGAAAACATTGTACTTTTACTTATTTCATTTTCTTCACAAGTTCATTTTCAGGTTATTGATGTAATTGGATTACAAAGAAACTGTAAATAGTGCACAGAGAAGTGGTGAGTGCTTCTGGTTCACCTTTTTCAGTGAGACCTCTCTAACCCAAGCTGATTCTGCAGGATGCTTTCTTTGAACACGGCACATACATGGTGTTTAAAGCTTTGACCCTGTTATGTGTCATTAAACCTTCACTTTAATCACGACAGAACCCCACGCACACAGGGATTTCCTCTTTCTGTCACGTAAACAACGGAAGATACAAAACAGGGTTTCCGACATAGAGCTGGCACCTTTTACACTTAAAAGCATGCGTGTCTGCATCTGAAATGGTCCGAATAGATACCTTGGTCTACTTGATACACAGGGATAGTATCAAATCCAACTTCTGTTTTTTTGGCTGAGGCAGACATGCTGAACAGTTCTGGTGTCACTCTGTTTCCTCTGGGGTTTTCAGGAGTCATAATTACATTTGGAAACATGAGCTTTGTTGCTAAAATTAGAAAGGCATATGAGAAGAGTTGTGTTATTTCAGTATCTGCGATAACACCCTCGCAGATCTAATTCCCCTTCAAATCTTTACACGTTCAATGTGTTTCCCCTGCAGAAGGACAATGTATCTGAAAGTGAAATCTGCTCCTTATCACACAGTGTTTTGCAAGAAGAGGCCCCTAAAGTGGGCTTCTTGAGTATTATGAATATTACTCTGAAGCTTTGGTAAATGTAATCATTGCGACCTATACAATTATTAATGTATTAGTCTTCAATATGGCTACAGGTGATACCCTACTTGTGTTGCAGTGAAACACCTTGACAGCCATGGAGCACTCCCCAAACTTCATTTTTAGTGTTTAATATCAAATTGTGAGATGCGTTTGACACCATAGTGGTTTTGCACTTGATGCCCTTTCACACTGATGGTACCCCCACCTCACTGCAAGGGAAATACACAAAAACAATTCAATATATCTCCTAACCCCCCCTCAATCTGCTTCAATCATCCTGCTACACCCTTCCCTATCTTTAAGACGATGCACTTTCGACACAAGTAATGGGGTGTTAAACTTTTGTTAAATGTAAACATATTTATTTCAGAGGACCTATAAATTGTTGTTGGTTTTTATGAGACTCTGTGGTTGTTGTTGAAACGTATTTGCACAGAGAAATGTTCCTTATGTGCTGTTTTACATACATAAACACATTTCAGTAATAAAGGAAACATTAATATCCTTTGCTTTGATAGTTGTGTTTCAGAGCAGTGGGCTGTGTTTCCAATCAATCAGCCAACTAATCAATTAATCAACCAAACAATTGACTGCCTGACTAACCGACGGACCGATTGACCAACCAAATCATTAATCAGCCAACCGACCAATTAACCAACCAACCAATCAATCAATCAATAGCATGACTGAACGACCAGACAACCAACCGACCAATTAACCAACCGACCAATCAATCAAATGACTGACTGACCGACCAGTCAACAAACTGACCAATTAACCGACCGACCAATCAATCAAATGACTGACTGACGGACCAGTCAACAAACCGACCAATTAACCAACCAACCAATCAATCAATCAATCAATCAATAGAATGACTGAACGACCAGACAACCAACCGACCAATTAACCAACCGACCAATCAATCAAATGACTGACTGACCGACCAACCGACCAGTCAACAAACTGACCAATTAACCAACTGACCAATCAATCAAATGAATGACTGACTGACCGACCGACCATTCAACCAACCGACCCATTAACCAACCGACCAATCAATCAATAGAATGACTGACTGACCGACCGATCAACCAATCAACCAAACAATCAAACAACCAACCCACCAACCAACCAATCAATTAATCAATCAATCTAATGACTGACTTACTGACCAACCAACCTAATGACCAATTAAACAACCAACCGACATTTTAACAAACCAACCAACCAATCAACCAATCAACCAATCAACCAATCAATCAATCAATCTTTATTTCTATAGCTGTACATTTTCATGCACAGCAAGTCACACTAAATGCGTCACAAACCAGAAGTAATAACACAAATGACAAAACCAGTTCAAAAGCAGAGCATATAACTTTGTGATGAATAAAAACACATGAATATTGAACTTGAAATTGAATAAACACAGAACTGAATACAACAAGAATACATTTAATCCAATTAAACCTACGTTTAAATGTTTTGCTCTTAATGTATGTACTCAGGATTCGGCTCATTTTTGAATAGGAATCACATTCAATATTAAAGCATTGCTCAGTGCGAGGATTATCTGTTACGCCTCAAATACTCCCCCTGCTGGTTCTCAAATAATGCTACATGCTATAAAAACCTTTCACAGAAGTGGAAGAAGTTCTACTTGAAAAATATACCAATACTACAGTTTAAAAATACTCAGTTACAAGTACAAAAGTATTGGCATCAAAATATACTTTGAGTAGTATGGACAATTTCTTAATCGTATATATTACATTTTTGTGTTATAATTATTGATGCGTTAACTATATAGGATACTTTATTTACCAAAAGTACGAATAGTAAAAGCAGTAATACCAATAGTTCAGAAAAATAATCTGCTTCTGGGGAATGACATATGTATTGTTTTGCTTGAGTAAAAGTATGAATGTATGTAAAAAGTACAAATACTACAGTTTAAAAATACTCAGTTACAAGTTAAAGTACAAGTCCAAAAGTATAAGCATCAAAATATACTTTAAGTACCATGTGTATGTAGTATGGCCAATTTGTTAATCGTATATATTACATTTTTGTGTTATAATTATTGATGCGCTAACTATATAGTATACTTTATTCAAAAGTATGAATAGTAAAAGCAGTAATACCAAAAGAAGTTTGGAAATACTATTCCTCTACTTTAATCTTCAATAAACGTAAACACACTTTCCAATAACCTCACACACACAGATTTCCCGCACTTTCAACCCATTCAACACGAGATGTGTCCCCTCACACAGAAGAGACACAAACCGTCCCCTATACAACCACAGATTGATATTCGGGACACGAGGCAGGAGTCACATGCGCCATAAAGCCGTCACATTATCGCTGGCCCTTTCTCATACTCTCATGTTATTCAGACAACACTGAAGCCTTCTGTGTCCGAGCGTGGCTGTAATTTCAAATCAGATACAGATACACTGATTTCTGGAGAATAGTTTGAGACATTGTTTACAAATTGAGTCCAAACTGAGCGAACATCTTGTCATTAGACATGAACTCAGCCTCTAAGCTGTTATTGAGAGCTAGTAACACATTATAGGATTTTATAGAGCAAGGCCACTTATAACCTTTGATGAATATTGGACTCCTGACCTTCTTGTTGTCCAAGGGTCAAATTTAAACTGTTCCCAAATGTATTTATGTCGGGATAAAGGTTTATTTTATGTCGCTGCCAGAGAAATAACATGTTTGCTTGTACACTATGTTGAATAAGTATGATCCCTTTCATCAGGTTTGGGTTTGATTCAAATGTAAGCTGTTATTTACACCCTATCCGTTTTTAAGAGTGCGCTTAAGACCTTGCTGTTTGATAAAGGCAAGGCAAGTTTATTCATATAGCGCTTTTCAACACAAGGCAATTCAAAGTGCTTTACAACAAACGAAAGACATTAAGAAAATGGCATTTAAAATCAGTCATTAAAAAGAAAAGATAATAAAAACATTAAAGGTTACAGTGCAGTCTAAGATATGAATAGTTCAATTAAAAGCAGCGACAAAAAGAAAAGTCTTCAGCCTGGATTTGAAAGTAGTCAGAGTTGCAGCGGACCTGCAGGTTTCTGGGAGTTGGTTCCAGATGGAGCATAATAACTGAACGCTGCTTTACCATGTTTAGTTCTGACTCTGGGGACAGAAAGCTGACCAGTCCCTGAAGACCTGAGAGATCTGGATGCTTCATCATTTAGCAGGAGGTCAGAGATGTATTTTGGGCCTAAATCATTCAGGATAAAGCTTATAGTTAGGGCTGATTAGATTCAGCCCCTAGTTTTGCTGATAGAGGCTTAGTTTGTCGGGGGACATCTTGCTTCTTCCTCCTCTCTGTCTGTACCTGTGTACTCTCATGTTCCGATTAACCCAATTTCCCCAAATTTCTTTTTGGTGTCTCTCGACACCGGGATCCTGAGTCATGATTTGAGTCCTGGACTCAAATTCCCTGGACTCTGTTTCCTTGTACGATGTGAGGGTCTAAGGACAGAGGGTCTAAGGACAGAGGGTCTAAGGACAGAGGGTCTAAGGACAGAGGGTCTAAGGACAGAGGGTCTAAGGACAGAGGGTGTCGTATTGTCATACTGATATTCTGTACAAACTGTGAAGACCACTGAGACAAATGTAACATTTGTGATATTGGGCTATAAATAAACATTGATTGATTGATTTAGTGCTATAGTAACACATGCATTATATTATTTTATAGAGTACAAATAAGGCCACTTGTAACCTAAGATGAAGGTCCTTGGGTCCAATGTTTTATGTCGGGATTAAGGTTTATTTTATGTTAGTGCCAGAGAAATAACACGTTTGCTTGTATACTATGTTGTATAAGTATGATCCCTTTCATTAGGTTTGGGGTTTTATTCCAAATTATAGCATCTGCGGTCTTTTAGGGGTCAATTATGAAAACAATCGTTCAACATTTTTTCCTTTTGTAAATCCTCAGAAATCAGGTTGGATTTTGTGGAAATGAGGTCCATTTCCCAAACCCTTCAAAAGGAAGAACAACACTTGTCTTATAGGGTGCAGTTGCTTTGGAAGGTGGGAATATTAGGAAGACAACACGAGGCTTGTTTATCTGTATTCTAGCATAAGACTGTCAAGATTTTATTAATAAAACATTTAGCCTTCAGTCCGTTTATAAACAAGCTGAAATAAACCGTCCAATCGTGCGTTAAAATAAGCTTTAACCAACTTCTGTAATAATTTAATATTATATTCCAAAAATTTAAAATATTCCAATTATAACCAAACATTTTTTTTCTTTGTTTAAACTTTAAGCTATATATAGTTTTTCATTAATTGATCTTATACAGTATTCTTACTCTAGTAAAATCCCAATGCAGGACTATATAAGGAGCTATTTTTATTTGTTTAAGATATTATTTCTGTTGTTAAAAAAATATCTAAATACTCCTGGAAATAAACTGTGTAAAAGCGATTTGATTTATTTCGAATGTGTACAAAAATAATACAAAAATGTAACATGAGAATTATTATACAAAACAAAATTAAGCAGTGTCAAATTGTTATACAAAAATATTACTGATTTTAAGTTGTGTATAAATAAATGATCTAATCAATTACACATCCGAAAAGTTATATATAGAGAGAGATAGAATCAGAGACCCTCTTTAATGGTCTCACAGAGTGAAATGTGCTCTCGGCTTTTAACCCTATAGCACCAGGAGTCTGGTACTAGGAGCAGTGGGCAGCGCTCAGGGAGCAATGGGAGTGAGGGGGTGTCCGGTGCCTTGCTCAAGGGCACCACGGCAGGGCAGGAGGTGAACTGGGACCTCTCCAAGTAGAAGTCCACACTACATATTTTAGGTCTGGTCGGGGACTTGAACCGGCGACCCTACGGCTCACAGTCCTAGCCCCTACTTACTGACCCACTGCCAGGATAGAGATACATTAAGTCAAGGGTTGCACAATGTTAAATATTACCATTGCATAAAGCAAATTAAAACGACACCGTATCACCAGATAACATGACATCGTTAAAGGTTCGTCCTGACTTCCTCCACAGTACATCATAATATACATTATTATTAAAGGGCCAGCTCCGTCATCTCTGCACGAGTTATCACCAACACGGGGTGCAAAGTCGACTAATTGCCCCCCCCCCCCCCCCCCCCCACTCGCAGCATGTGATGCAACTCATTTATTTCTCATCAGGAGAGTTTCTGACTCTGAATGTCACCCTCCGGTAATGGATTGGCCACGCAGATTCAGTGTCGCTTTAAAGAAAAGGCCGAGGTATGCTTCATGCCTGTCTCTGTTTCCCATTTGCCCTTTTCTGTTTTGCTTTCTCCTGCTTGGCTCTAACATCCCATTTCAGAAAGATCACTGACTGACTCCCCAATCGTCACGTGTGTACGCAGAGAGGCTGACGGTGTCCTTCTGTAAGAGGAATAAGACACAAGCAAATAGTATTTATAATCATTTATTCTGGGACTCAATCGGATCAAACCACGTGTTGGTGGCCGTTTGATTTATTCACATGAAGCCTGTTGTAGCCTAGCTTTCAGAGGTGGAAGAAGTACTCCGATTTAAGTCAAAGGAGACACACTTAATTCTAAAAAATACTCTGTTATGAGTCCTCAAATCACATACCATACATCATAAATACCAAAACAGGAAAAGCACTCGATAAGCTGGAATGAATGACCAGGTGATTATTGATTAGTAATCTTCTTAATATAGATATTTGAACCGATAATTGTATGTCAATGTTTACCTATTAGTTGATTTTGTATGAGCTAGTAATCTGAATCTGTGAAGTATCTCAAGCTGTGGGATACGTGTATTAGAAAGTACACACTTGGCTTCTAAAATGTAGTAAAGTTAAAGTTAAAATGAACATGTTAGTAGTACAATAAGTAATACAAAGTGTTGAAATACTATGTTACAAGTACAGTTAAATTATTAAAAATGTTACTTTAGTAAAAGTGTTGGGATCAAATAAATGAATGCATTGTAATTATTAAAGTGTTCATCAATTTGATTGTGCAGCTTGTAAACATGGAGCTTAATTGAATGACTTTAATGCCGGATATCTTAATGCATAATAATTAATTAGATAATATATTTAATTTTTTTTTAATACATTTGAACCTGCAAAGTGTTAAATAAAGCTAATGCAGTAAAAAGTATAATACTGTCTCCCAAAATATACTGGAAGTACATAAAATGACACTTTATTACAACTGCTCTATCTCACATAACACATCAGTGATAGACAAACTCCAATAAGAATAATTCATGACACCCTCTTTATCCCTTTATCAGGTGAAAGCCCCCCCCCCCGTTATTCCTGCTTATTTTAATCCCCTCACCCCCCCCCCCCCTCCCTCTCTCCATTATTACCGCGCGCTTTTAGTTTGTAGTCACATTTGAAGTGCGCTTTCCTCCAAAGTCTCTCAAAGAGTTGAATGTTCATTGAAACCTGCTGTGCGTGAATGAAGGTGAATGACAGGGACCCCCCCCCTCACACTGTGTTAAACCCATAGGTGAGTTCGAGAGGAGGGGAGGGGGGGCAAAACAAAAACGTCAGATCAGGTGTTGGGGGGGGGTTGCAGCTTTAGTTTTAGCACGAGTCTTAAAGATATCAGGGGTTTCCTTGCAGAGAGACTTAACTCACATTTCCACCTGCTTGAGTTACTCAGCTCGGGTTGGAGCTTTGTTTAATCACCAATCGATATTTAACCATTTACAGCAAACAGGCTTTCTGATTCTGATTCTGATTCTGATTCAGATTCTGATTCTGATTCTGATTCTGATTCTGAATGTGCTTTATTTACCTGGACCTGAACACACTACCTGATGTTCCTAATGTTTTTCATGTCAATTCAAACCATTCACGGAACATACATGTGCACGAGTCAATGGATGAAGAAATTACGTGACCCATTTCACGAATTCACGCGAGACTTGGTTGGTTTATTAGTTTGGTGTATTATAGTGTAGTCTATTCATTTATATTTGATATTGTGTGTTGTATCAGAGTCAGGTTTATTGCTAGGGTTATTAGCAGTGGCGGACTGGCCATCGGGACGTTCCGGACTGAAGTGGGCCGGTCGGATGTCACTCGCACCCCCTCCCCCGTCGACAATGCACTAGCGGTATTTACTTGCGGTACCGAGGTGGCCGGTCGAGAGTCCCGGGCTGATTTTGAGTCCCAGTCCGCCACTGGTTATTGGGTATTTACTGAATTTGCTTTAGTTGTTAAACTCAGAGGAAATACATGTCTATTAAAAACTATTGTAAAATGAAAATAATTAGAAGGTAAGAAGAGCAGATGCTTATATATCTGTCTACTGTTGATGTGTAATTATTTATTCACTTAAAAAATATATATTTATTTTGTTTAGTCGTGTAGAATAATGCCAATAACCTGCTGCTATAACAAAAATAATTTCCATATCAATAATGTGAATCTACATGTGTCGGATGTAAGGAAGGGTCGAAGCAGCTTACTGTTTATTAGAACATAAGTGATTCTCTTTTTGTATTGAAGTTCAAGTGGTTTTATGTAAGATTGGATAATTGCTGTGTTTTCATCACTTTCTTTTAACACGCGGGTGTCACTAAAACTCCAGAGGAAGTGTCAGGTGATTAATAAACCTTTCAAAACTAAAAAATAGCATTGCATGACTTATCAAAAAATATAGTGGTGCCTGCATGAGTGCAAAGACTCACGAGCTAAAGCGAGAGGATGTTTGGCCCTCTGCTTCAGTGATCGATCAGGAGCTAACGGATGCTCATGAGTTCTTTTAAAGACCTCTCCATTCTGCTTTTTGGGCGCGCGGACAGCATTGATTATTAGACATTTTGGGGATGAACCCCACACCCACCCACTGGTCCATATTGTTGCAGCAGAGCCTCAGACTGGCTTTACGGCCGCTGGCGTCACGCCCTGCTGAGGCGCGCGACCCTCAGACTGAACACACAATACATTCCTCGAGCTGCACACACTTTTAGCACCATTTGTGTCACATATGAAGCCATGGGGGGGTTGACACAAATTAGGGGTCGTGTGCAATGGTAACTATACGCCAAGTTTGCAGATGGCTTTACGCACAGGTTGGCGAGAAGAGGAGAAATAGTGGAATATCGGGTATGTGGGTGAATTTAGGGTAGAGAGACACAGTTATACCTTTTGAGTTGTTGCTTCATTTGGCAGCTGGATTATTGATGAATGCCCCAGACAGGACAGGTGTGGTTTTATATTAAGGATGTGATCGGAACAAGCCAATGAAAACAGTCATTAAAAAGGAGATGCAGGAATGTAGGGCTAATGATAATTACATTTGTTTGAACACATATATTACAGTTTTGGAGTTGATTCATAAATAACCCTTTCAGTCGATAGATTAATAAAGGCAATTATAATTCAACATCTAACAATCAAACAACTCAACAATAACTATTTTAAATGCTCAGTTTTAGTTGGGACTATTTTTGTAATACTTTATTTTGAGGCTGAGTTTATTGCTGGTGCTAAATAATGTTGTCCACTTAATTGACATACGGAAGCATGTCATAAGCTTTAGTTAGAATAATGCTTTCATTGTCTGTTGTACATTACACTATGTATTTATATGCACTCTTTATATAGTTCATAACTTACATTTATTTGGATTTCTACATGTATTTTATTTTTGGTCATTGCTGACTTTTTGTATTTTTATACACCTATGTGTTCCCATGTGTCCTTCTTGTAAATAAGTAGGCTATATTGAGAGGAATGGGGAGAACACATGCAAACAGTTTGTTATAAGCTTGAACTTGCATTGGTCTTATATTCATGTTTATCCTTTATTATTATTTTTTAATTGTTTTAATTTTTGAATATAGAGGGAAAAATACAATGAATCGAAAGTGATTTACTGCATGTGGCTCACAACAGGCTGTCCGTGCACTATAGTAATACTTTAGCAAATGAACCAGATGAGTTCACGTCGCAGTGGTCACGTGCTGCCCCACTTCCCCCCCCCCGCAGTGGACTCAACACACAGTCAGCTATCTGAGACTCCTCGCCGGTTAAACAGGACCTTCGGAGACTCTGAACTGACGCCCTGTCCCGTCCGAGCGGAACTGTGACAGCGTCTCTGATTGGAACAAAGTTTCCAGCATCAGCCAATCCGCGCACAGCACTGAACCCTCTCGACCAATCAGAGCGAGGAGCGCTGACGGGCACCGAGAGGAGCTCCGCTACTTTTGACGCTCTGCTCTCACTTTGAACCGGTGTCAACAAACAACAACAACAACAATATATTCCTCCAGCTTCACTGACATTTCCAATACCTCCTTATTGTGGCGATCTAAACCGAGGAACCTACTTTTTAACATCCAAACAAATCACATTTTCTCCTTTTTTGTTGGAGGCTGACCTCCAGGACAGCTTCATCTCGGGCGGAGAAAACGCGATTTCAACGCCGACTTTGCTGCTTCAAACTCGGTGTTGGAGCTGCAGTCTCCCCGACAGGAGGAGGTCCCTGAAGGCACCGCGGTGCTTGAGGTACTGAGTGCGTTGGTGGGGTCAATCCCCAGGATGATGCGACCCACGCTGGCTCAGAACTACCCCCGCAGTGGCTTCCCACTGGAAGGTAACAGGCATCACATTTACCCAAAGGAAGCCCCGGATGTTCCGAGAAGATGTTTATTTCAGAGCTAAAGTCACTGTCAGGCTGCTTTCATTCAACCATTTCACTTTCTCTCCACATCTTGGATTAGCAAAACTAACTTTTTGCAGTTATGGTTGTACAAGTTTCGTAGGATTACAGTTTAGTCGCTGAACTGACATATCTTGGCTATTTATCCTGTTATTTTTAAGCAAGAAACTGTGTGCAGTTAAAGGTCTATACAGGATTATAGAATTACTTTTCACCAGCTGAACTGAGATATTGTGTAATAGTTATCATTTCTCCATGCAGGCCACAGTTGTGAAGCCACATGCTTTCTTTCCACACCTAAGAAACAGGGACTCTAAGGTTTTATAGAGTTCCTTCTCAGCAGCCAAACTCACCATTTTGTTATATTATGTTTAGGATACTTTTATGACCTCGCCTTAGAAACCCAAACTTTGTTCAGTTCTAGGACTCAAACGTCCAGCAGCTGAACTGATACATTGTTATGTAGCCTGGGTGTTGCTTTGAGGCCACTTGTGTAAAGTATTTTCTTCCAAACCTCGGCTTAAAAAACACGAACTTTGTGCAGAAATTACATGATATTTATTTTGTATTACTCTTGCAGCCTATCGTCTTCCATTTCTTGTTTAGCAACACTTCCGTGCAGCCTTTATAAATGATTAGGCTATTAACAATAATAATTAATGGAACCATTGATGTCATAATGGTTCGTGAAAATGTAACACATTTATTATCAGCTGTTTGGGAGCAGTTAAAAAACACACTGCTTAATTCTTTATTATGTTGTTATATTGAAGGTCAGCTGAAGCTCCTCTGTGGACAGCATGGTGACACCAAACACAACTTTAATGGGATCATATTATGATAATATGTTATTGCGTAAAATGTAATTTATTATCAGCATTTTAAGAGCTGCTAAAAACACACGGCTTCAGTCTATATGATGTGATGGTAGATAAGGGGCTTTTTGAAGTCCAATAACATCATGTTCTCATAAGTGACCCTCACCTCTCGTATTTTTTATTTGATTCAAACATGTAGTGTCTACCCCGTTGGGTCAAGGCCGTGTGAACCAGCTCGGAGGAGTTTTTATAAACGGCAGACCTTTGCCCAACCACATCCGACATAAGATCGTGGAGATGGCGCACCACGGAGTCCGGCCGTGCGTGATCTCCCGGCAGCTGCGCGTCTCTCACGGCTGCGTCTCCAAGATCCTGTGCCGTTACCAGGAGACCGGCTCCATCCGGCCCGGGGCCATCGGCGGCAGCAAACCCAAGGTATAGAGAATATACATGTGCCATGACTCCATGTGAAATCCTTACATTATTATCAAAAATCCATGAACGTGTTTGTGTTGGAGACATTGCACTGTGCCCCCAGGGCCACAACACAGGGACTAAACTGTGCCACTTCTCTGACCTTTTGAAGCAGGGGACCACGCCGGACGTAGACAAGAGAATAGAAGATTACAAGCGGGAAAACCCGGGTATGTTTAGCTGGGAGATTCGGGATAAATTACTGAAGGATGGGATATGTGACCGCAACACCGTGCCTTCAGGTAAAGAAGGGCAGACATGACATAATCTAAACTATCACCATAACATCACGATATTATCATCAAGCCTGGTCACACATGTTCATTTATAAGCTTTATTGGTGTTATATATTTTACTTAATTTTATGTTTGACATACAAAATGAACTTTGACCATATTATGATACATGCAGTTGAACTTTTGCACCTATATATTTTGCACTAAATTAACAATTAGGAGAGGATTAAGTTAAACAACTCAAAACAAAACTCAAAACTTATTATATTAGTTCATATCATTTTGTAAAATAATTACTTCCATTTCATTATACAGCCTAAACGAACATTTTAATCTATTTTTAAATTAAAAAAACGTAAGAATTAGTAGGCTAAAGTTATAAAAACATATTATTTAAACAAAACTACCATAAGTGTTTCAACTTTTTTAGTGACTTATCCCAACCTACACTGCTATTTATTTCAAGGTGCTACATACTCTTTTGTAATTTCCCCTCTTTGACCGGTTCTACGCAGTGAGCTCCATCAGTCGCACCATGCGGAGTAAGTTCGGGGGGAAAGGCGACGAGGAGGAGGATGAGGAGGAGCTGGAGAGGAAGGAGCTGGAGGAGAGCGACCGGAGGGCCAAACACAGCATCGAGGGCATCTTAGGAGACAGATGTGAGTGAAATCTCTTATTGCTGCTACAGTGGAAGACAAAGTGAGCCTTATCTCCCTGAACATCAGTGAGCTCACACACACATCAGGTCGGATCAGATATGGTGCAGTAAGTCCACGAGGGAGGGTTTTTACTATGATTTTTACTGCTAATCTGCGGTACTTTTTGGAGTGAAAATGTGCCACATGAGTCCATCTATATTCTCTAAATGTGCGGATTTGATTACAGAAGATAGCGCTCTGGTTTCCCTCCTGCAGACATGCGTGAAGCTGCGACCTGTTGATGGTTACAGCCGGCTGTAAAGCTGACTTTATTTGCTGGTGTAACTGCAGGGCTCTCTGTGGAGTTTTAGCATGCTGTAAAGTTGTAGGATGGGGGTGGTGTGTGTGTGTGTGTGTGTGTGTGTGTGTGTCGTCCTTTGTTAGGAATTCTTTATCGACCATATCTCTCCCGCTAATGCTTTTCCCATGAGGCCTCACCGTAAATCAAGCAGCAGGTGATGGTGAGGGCGAAGTGTGTTTTCTGTGTGTGTGTGTGTGTGTTTCTGTGTGTGTGTGTGTGTGTGTGTGTGTGTGTGTGTGTGTATGAATAGCCATGGAAGTCTGCATATGCACATTTCTTGTGTATTACATGACCAACTCGGTGCAGCGTTATACATCGCTCCATTATTTATTATTAATAATAATTAATGTGCTTAGTAGGCTGATTATTATTTCATGCAGCGACACAGGGTGCATTAGTAACACGTGACCACCTGCCAGATTCAGTCCCGGAAAAATATATATTTAACATGTGAACATAATTTAAATACATTTTTGATTTAATTGAAGATTGGGTTTGTTTATTTCCAGTGAATTTAAACGATGTTGTAACAAAATAAAGTGATTTGAAAAACCCGACAATTTTTACATTCAACGATTGTGCAAATTGGTTGCAGTTGTTTTTTACTTAATTGTAATGCAACCTGTACAGTTAATGAATGATTCATATTGGGTTATTACAAGAGAACAACCGAGTCTGTAGATTTAGATAAGGTTACAAAACAAGTTTCATTAAGCGATTTTTTAAAAACAAAATTAGTTTTTTCCTTATAATTACGAGAAAACCCACTTTTTGTTCACAAACACGAATTGAAAGATTTATAATATAGGCTCGATTTGAGTATTTGTATTAAAGTATGTTTTTAAAGCCAAGGAATATTTACTTTATTTTCTTAATTTTACTTTCACAGACAGTCGCCTGAACGAAGGAGTTGTTGGCACATTAATCTTTAGGCCAATTAAGCACATTTTAGATGTAATTAGGTCACTGTTTACAGATGTCATTAGAGGGAAATTATTTACGCTTACATTTCCAAATAATCCATAATGAATCCATGAGTTTCTCTTTGTATAAAAACAAACTGGTATGATGGTGTGCTTGCCATCCATTAACTGGCTGAGTGCAATCAATGTAAACATTTTTATTTTCACTCTGGAAAAGTTAATTACACGTCTTCTCTGTGGGCTCAGTGTGTGGCGGCGAAACTGAAATGGGGATGGCTAATTCCTGAAAAACACTGTGAGGCGATGATCGTTAAGCCAATTTACAACACCCAAAAATAAATAAAGTTAAGAAGAAATGTCAACGAAATACATCAAATGTAAGACTTAACGAAGAAGTCACTTAAACATTATGTCACCAGATGACAAGTACAAGATCTGAGTACTTCTACTTTACTCAAGATCTGAGTACTTCTACTTTTACTCAAGTACAAGATCTATCTGAGTACTAGCCTACTTTTTTGTCTCTGCACATATGTCACCAGACATTAGACGGCCCCCAGTATGAGTTTTTCCAACACTTTTTTAACACTTTTAAAATCAGTTTTAGCAGCGAAATGTCTACATCCTCGCATCAGTAACACTGGGGGGGGAGGAGACATAAAGGAGACAAAATGTCCCACGGATGAGTTGATCAAACATTTGTTCAATGGGGGAGGATGAACTTGGGTGACAAAGGCGGGAGAGTCTATTTGGGGACAAAAGGCCAGCTTGGAAACAGCTTTGAGCAAAGAAGAAGAAGCTGTTTATAATTCAGTCAGAGGGAGAAAAGCTCGTGCACAGAAAGGCCTCAGTGAACACACTGAGAGAGAAATTAAGGATGAATTATTCAGCGAGAGAAAATGGCCGTTTTCACCTACAAAATGTTTCCTTTGGGCTGTAAAGAAGCCCGCTGCCATTCAGGAGGACAATACGGGTTCTGAAATCCACCCACGTAACTGCCCGAGGATGCGTGCGCGCCCCCGAGACCTGCACACACGAAGGTTGCACCCGTGAACGCGCACACAAATACGCATTGAACACTTTTTAGCCTTGATATTTTCAAAGTAAAATGTGGGAAAAGGAGAAGTTTCTCGGAGAGTTTGGATATCATTTTGAAATAAACTGTAAAACAAAGTCAGAAATACACATTCAAGGTTACTATTTGAAGCTTAAACTTAGATTATTTGCATTTTTATATACAAAAAGGTACATTTACCCTTTATTTTTACGAGGAGATATATTGTGGAAGAGAACTAATTTACAATAGTTAAAAAACGGAAATGAAAAAATCCTCTAAGCACTAAGAAAAACAAATAATACACTTAAAAATGTAATTCAATGATGGATAACAGAACAACATAAAAACCTGTTTTTAGGAAATTACACAAGTAGTGTATTTGTTTCTTTAAACTTTGAATAGCTTTTCTTGCTGTCACGTTGCATTTGTAAAACCAATTGCTTTAGAGAAACGTCACGTGTAAGCAGATTTTTAAAGAAGCCGAATGTCCTATAGTTAGAAGCCTATAGTTTGTCATCAACATATATTCAGACTGTAATCATAGCTCTGCGCCGCGGAGGAAGATGCTTCACTGAAAGAAAATGTAGACGAGTTGTGAAAAATCCCATATGCACCGAGCAACACAAATAATTAACCAATCAATACAATACAATTGCGGACCAAAAACTATAGTTTATTTGTTGAAGTCTTGCTGTCCTGTTGCGTTTGTAAAATCACCAATTTAAAACAGAGACACGTGTTGTGGCAGCAGAATGTAATTAATGAAGCCTGTTGGTCATCTAACATGCAGACCCAACCATCTCTCTGAGCCAGACTGGAAATACATTCCAGATAACTTATTTACAATAAAGACAAGTTCAACAGCAAAACAAAAAATCCGACACGCACCGAGAAACACACATAGCCTAATAATAAAACTAACAATAATAAAAAAAAGAAGAAAGCAGAAAGACTGTTTTCCTAAATTGCACGAGTCGTTTTTAAACTTCTAATAACTTTCTTGCTGTCCTGTTGCATTAGTCAAATCATAGCCAGCTTAACTTCTCTGTCTGTAATAATATATATTACTATCCAGCCTTTCAGAGGGAGCGAACAGGCTCAAACTCATGATCTATTATTGATTCTTTTGATGGCGGCCGGCCTTGGCCCCCGCGCACATTAATAATGTCCTCTAAATGATGTCGATATTGTGCCATGTCACATTTAATGACGGAGGGAGTGTATTAAAGAGTGCTTTCGCTGAATGGAGACCAATGTTCTCCCCGGAGAGTCCCGGTGTTGCCCGGAGCGCAGCGGCACAAAGAGGAGGGGGGGGGGGGGGGGGGAACACCCGTCCTGCCCCGCGCACAGCTCCAAAACTCCCCCCCCCCCCTCCTCCTTAGAGATGGCAAAAGTACACACGTCCTTTACTCAAGTAGAAGTAGAGATACTCGTGTTTAAAACTACTCTGGTGAAAGTAGAAGTACTGACTAAACTTCTTTACTCAAGTGAAAGTAAAGGCTTTGAAATGTACTTCAGTAAAAAGTACCCATAACTAGCAGCTGTTTTAAAGAGTACCTGACCTCCCTTTATATCAATAGAACAATAATGTCATTGTTAGCTAATGAATGTTTCCATGCTGAACAACGGCAACATGACAACGTTTCCATTGGTCCCTCTTCTTTAGAGAAGACCAGGAAGTGATGGATACACGGATCGTGTTCAAATCAATAGGCACGCAATGACTCTACAGAATAATGATCACGCACTCAAACACACATTCAGACTAAAGGAACCAGCTGTTTGGGAAATGAGAGAAGTAGAAAGTACAGGTATTTGGGTTCAACATGTAAGAAGTAGAAAGTACAGGTATTTGAGTTCAACATGTGAGAAGTAGAAAGTACAGGTATTTGAGTTCAACATGTAAGAAGTAGAAAGTACAGGTATTTGGGTTCAACATGTGAGAAGTAGAAAGTACAGGTATTTGGGTTCAACATGTAAGAAGTAGAAAGTACAGGTATTTGAGTTCAACATGTAAGAAGTAGAAAGTACAGGTATTTGAGTTCAACATGTAAGAAGTAGAAAGTACAGGTATTTGAGTTCAACATGTAAGAAGTAGAAAGTACAGGTATTTGAGTTCAACATGTAAGAAGTAGAAAGTACAGGTATTTGAGTTCAACATGTAAGAAGTAGAAAGTACAGGTATTTGAGTTCAACATGTAAGAAGTAGAAAGTACAGGTATTTGAGTTCAACATGTAAGAAGTAGAAAGTACAGGTATTTGAGTTCAACATGTAAGAAGTAGAAAGTACAGGTATTTGAGTTCAACATGTAAGAAGTAGAAAGTACAGGTATTTGGGTTCAACATGTGAGAAGTAGAAAGTACAGGTATTTGGGTTCAACATGTAAGAAGTAGAAAGTACAGGTATTTGTATTCAACATGTGAGAAGTAGAAAGTACAGGTATTTGAGTTCAACATGTAAGAAGTAGAAAGTACAGGTATTTGAGTTCAACATGTAAGAAGTAGAAAGTACAGGTATTTGAGTTCAACATGTAAGAAGTAGAAAGTACAGGTATTTGAGTTCAACATGTAAGAAGTAGAAAGTACAGGTATTTGAGTTCAACATGTAAGAAGTAGAAAGTACAGGTATTTGAGTTCAACATGTAAGAAGTAGAAAGTACAGGTATTTGAGTTCAACATGTAAGAAGTAGAAAGTACAGGTATTTGAGTTCAACATGTAAGAAGTAGAAAGTACAGGTATTTGAGTTCAACATGTAAGAAGTAGAAAGTACAGGTATTTGAGTTCAACATGTAAGAAGTAGAAAGTACAGGTATTTGAGTTCAACATGTGAAGAAGTAGAAAGTACAGGTATTTGAGTTCAACATGTAAGAAGTAGAAAGTACAGGTATTTGAGTTCAACATGTAAGAAGTAGAAAGTACAGGTATTTGTGTTCAACATGTAAGAAGTAGAAAGTACAGGTATTTGATGTTCAACAGTGTAAGAAGTAGAAAGTACAGGTATTTGAGTTCAACATGTAAGAAGTAGAAAGTACAGGTATTTGAGTTCAACATGTAAGAAGTAGAAAGTACAGGTATTTGAGTTCAACATGTAAGAAGTAGAAGTAGCAGGTATTTGAGTTCAAACATGTAAGAAGTAGAAAGTACAGGTATTTGAGTTCAACATGTAAGAAGTAGAAAGTACAGGTATTTGAGTTCAACATGTAAGAAGTAGAAAGTACAGGTATTTGAGTTCAACATGTAAGAAGTAGAAAGTACAGGTATTTGTGTTCAACATGTGAGTAGTAGAAAGTACAGGTATTTGTGTTCAAAGTGTAAGAAGTAGAAAGTACAGGTATTGGGTTCAACATGTAAGAAGTAGAAAGTACAGGTGTTTGGGTTCAACATGTAAGAAGTCAAAGTAAAAAGTCGTCAGTAGTGGAGTAAAGTAGTGATACCAGAGAAATGTACTTAAGTACAGTAATGAAGTATTTGTACTCCACTACTTCCCACCTCTCCCTCCTCCTCCTCCTCCTCCTCCTCCTCCTCTCCTGCCCTCCCCCAAATGTCTTCAAGCAGATTAAATCGACTCTTTTATTTCACGACTCTTTCATCTGGAGCTAAACCGCCCCCCCCCCCTCCCCTCCTCTCAGTCCATAAGTCTCATAAAAAGGTTCCAATTACTTTATTCTGAATATATTTTTAGACACAATTTCAAAATGTCACGCCTTAAAAACAGTCGTTGCAGAATCTATAAGCAGATAATTCAAATGTATTTCAAACCATGCGTGTGATGTGGTTAAAATGAGGCTTCAGAGTAATAACATTCACACCATGTACCTGTTTATCAACGTGTTAAATATGGTAATACATGTGAAATACCTCGTGAACAGAAAGGACATGTCTTTGTGGTTCTACTAAGGGAGGAAAGAGACACTACGTCTCTGTCTTTTCTAAATGGTGCTTCGTGGCATTCATATTCTCAGTTACACGTGTCGCCGGTCGCTCTTTTAATGAAATAAAAGACGGTGTCCCCTTTGATCTGTGAGTAGAGAAAACTCAAGTTCTTTGGAATGGACGCTGCACACAGCCTGCTGGTCATTTCATTTAACGAGGAACAGAATGGTGGTTACATGTCATCTCAAGGCACACTTTGTGACATATGAATACAAATAAAACCCATTTCCACCCAAATTCACATGCAAAAAGTTCCAGGCGGAAATACTTCCCTTCTCCACGTACCGTCACATATTTATGTATCTGCCGCTAAATTGACCCTGAAGGCTCTGAGTAATTAACCCTGGAGACAAAGTTAATAGTTAATGATTAAAACACACACACACACACACACACACACACACACACACACACACACACACACACACACACACACACACACACACACACACACACACACACACACCACACACACACACACACACACACACACACACACACACACACACACACACACACATACCATGTATACATCACTTCAGGGGACATTACATTGACTTACATGCATTTCCTGGAGACTTATCCTAACCTTAACCATAACCAACACATGCCTAACCCTTACCCTAAACCTAACCCTTACCCTAACCCTAACCCTAAACCTTACCAAGTCTTCACCCTAAAATTAATGATACCCCTTATGGGGACCTCCAATTTGTCCCCATAAGGGAGGCGAGTCCCCACACGTGACTGTGTAAACAGATTTAGGTCCCCACAAGTATAGTAATGCTCGGACACACACACACACACACACACACACACACACACACACACACACACACACACACACACACACACACACACACACATTTTAACAGTGTATCTTTACGAGTCCATACTTAGTTAGGTGAAATTAGCCAGATAATACAGAGGAGCCTTGTTGAGGGCCGATACATTTCCATTTAGCTCGACTCACACACACACACACATGCACGCATGCACACACACACACACACAACACACACGCACACACACACACACACACACACACGCACACACACACACACACACACACACACACACACACACACACACACACACACACATTCCGCTCTGCAATGCAAACAGTCAAACGGATAACTTTATTTGGTGAAAGCGGATCCTGGAAAGGAGCTAATTGAATAAGCTCGGGATCTTTGAAAAACCTCTGCCATGGTGAGCGCAGTCATCATGTCATAATTAGGTTTATTGAGGCGCATTCCTTCAATCTGCCTCCATCGCCCCCGGGCTCTTTGTGTCCAGGGTCCGGGGCCACTGGCCTGGGGGACAAAGGGGAAACCGTGAGCACACAATACATGAAAGAGCCATGAAGATTTAGCGGGCTTTGTCACAGAAACGGAGTGGGACTTTGTTTGTGTAAATAATGCGAGTGAATGAAGAACCTTTTTCCTCTGAGGACGGCGTGCTGCAGATGTAATAATGTGGGCGAGGGATGAAGGAGCAGAGCAGGAGAATGGGAGCAGTGTGTGTGGGGTGTGAGGAGGATGGTGTTTGTGAGACATGTGTGCAAAGACAGGCTTTTAGATTCACTTTTACACACTAGCTGTTTGCACTCGCTGCGCTAAAGAACTCCAAAACCAGAACACTTGCTGGTACTTTTATATTCCTTTAGTGGGTCAGTGTTGCTTCTGACCCATTGCTTTTGCCTTCTCTCTGTTATTATGGCTTTGAAAGCTCTCAAACAAACCATTATTTCCATTGTTGATTATCTTCTCGAGTGTCGGATCAGCTGTTCGGTCTATAATGTGTCAGGAAGTAGTTAAAAATGGTCAATCAGTGTTTCCCAAAGCTCATGATAACTTCCTCCAGTGTCTGTTTGTTCCCCACAACTTAACGATATTTAGTTTACGGTCATAGACGTGTCAAGAAACCAGAATGCATTCACGTTTAAGAGGCTGAAATCAGAGCATTTTCCCCAATTAGTTGACAAAAACATTGATTATTTGGTGTAATCGTTGCAGCTCTAGCTAGATTCTATAGTTAATAATACTAACAATAATACATTTAATTTATATAGCGCTTCTCATCCGCCAAGACACATCTCGAAGCGCTTAGTTAGCAAAGTTAGTGTTATGCTTTGAATGGACATTGTACCTAAAATAGTTTAATTTTGACAGATTCAGCAAGTTGTGAAGCCGAAACCGGATCGATCCACAAACTAATAATAGGCAGCTGTTTTGGTAATGGATAACATGCAGATCATTTTGAGCATTTCTGCTAAAAAAAGACCTGAAATCAGAGAAAATTTCACTTTAAAAATACCCAATATTTAAAGGTGGGGTGTAATTTTGGAGAAACCAGCTCGAGTGCGCTAGAATTTGAAAACACACAGCCGGAACAAATCTGCCACTTCCTCACAGAGCCCCTCCTCCAACACACACGAACGCGGACATGACCAATGAGGGCACGAGATCAGTGTGTGCCCCGATGGAAGGCTGACAGGCAGGTAGGCCATCCAGTTACTTTAGCCGGCTCAGATGATTGGTCGTGCTTTTTACAGCGCCACGGCTTCCACAGGTGATATATTGTTATGGATTTTTTGTCAAAGCACTTCAGATATTCATTGCTATCGGGATGTTAAGAGCACTCCATGGAATATAACAAAAAGTGTATCTCGAGCCGGTTTCTCAAACCTACCTACCCCACCTTTAAGTACTTTTTGAGCTTTATTGAGCAATAATGCCTCAAAAGTATGTAGTTTGAGCTTCTCAGATGTGATATGTTTCTGCTTTTATCATTCAAATCCTTGCCTCGTGTGAGACAAGACAGTGGACAACACTTCATGAAATTCGAATAAGCCTCTTTGTCCCCTCATTTTATCGCCCAAACGACTGAGCGAATAATTGCGAGAATAACCAGCAGACACTTTGATAATCGGTAATTGTTGCACTGCAATTTGCACCATTTCTGTCTCATCAAATCTGCCAGAAACAGAGTCAACAAGCTCTTGATCGGATCTTAGAATAGCTGAGGGCGATTACTGCTGTCTGCCCGGAGAAGAGGGGGCTCTGTGTGTCCCTGAATGTGTCACTCTGTCCCTGGGCACGAGGGCAAAAGGGGCACGAGGGCCAAGTGGCGAGCACCAAATCACTCTCCCCCCCCCCCGAGGCTCTCTCCTCACCCCTTTTTCTAATAAGCCCATACATGATGACCATTCACGCATGAAAACATAGTTATCTGCAAATGAATGGCCGCTCTATGCTTCATTAAAGCCTCTTTTTCCTTTCACACTCTTATTGTGACCCTCTGATATCAATTCAAAGGGGCAATTAATGAATGCACACCAACTTTGAAGTCTCGGGCAGTGTGTGTGTGTGTGTGTGTGTGAGGGGGGGGGGGGGATTTTGGGGTATTCCCGTGATGGACTAGGCACATTGAGCGCAGAGTGAGCGAGCCCCAAAGACGGTTTGAAGGGAGTGAAAAGGCTCCGGCGAAGGTCAAGTAGAATGGCTGGCTTTAGAATAAGGCCCCTCTTTATCTGGAGTAAACGCACTATAGGCTCAACAGCTGGGGGGGGGGGCGTTGTTTTTTAATGTGAGCATGAGTGTGTTTGTGTGTGTTTCTGAGAGGGAGGAATGTGTGCCTTTTCCCCCTCTCGTGCATCTGTCTGCATGTGTGTTTGGAAACTGTTTTTCTGTGTGTTAAAGGGGACCAGTAATGCTAAATGCACTTTGTGATGTCTTTTATACATCAACATGTGTCCCCGGTGCGTCCCCGGTGTGTCCCCGGTGCGTCGGGGAACTCACGCAGCGACAGAAAATGTTTCCCTCCGTACCCAAATCTTTTAAAAACGGGGGAACAACGAGCGGATACAGATCCCATCCGAACTGACGTGTCCATCCGAGGTGACGTCGGCGGACCCACAGAAAGTTGCTATCAGAAACTATGCTTGACGTGTTTTGGACGTAATCTCGTCTTTGTTTACATTAGCATCGCTAACACTCAGAGCTAACCTGTGCTGGAGAGAGCACGTGTTTAAAAAGCAGGAAACGAAAAAAGTGACTCACCTTGTGATAAACCTGCAAGAGAAAAAGCTTTTGAGCTCCATACTGTTTCAGAAATAATCCTTGATGTGGTTTAGAACAGGATGGCGTTTTATCACATCCGAATAATTTATCTCTGGTAGAATTCTGATCAGGCATTAGCTCCGCCTCCTCTTTTTTTCAAGCTAAGGACCCAAGATCCGCGTTTCTCTAGGGCTGCAAAAGAGGGGTTTGAGCAGTATGAGGCGTGGCTACAACGGGTGATGTGTTTGGTTTAGGTATGGCCCGACAATATATTTTTCAAATATAGCATGATAGGTCCACTTTGAGTAAAAGTGTTGCGAACAAAATCTTACGTAACTTAAGGTACTAATGCATCGGCATCAAAAGCACCCATCATAAATCACATATATTAAATAACTGGAATATTATCATTGATGCATTCATGTGTTCATCACAGCTAGTTTTTCATAGAGAGGCCAAGTCCCGCCCTTTCCGGGGAGCTCCATGGGACCTTATTCCGGAAAAATTATGGAGAGAGAAAAGTTATCTTTCGATCCCGTTTGAATTGTGCCACGAATTACACATTTGAAGTTTGTCCATTTAAAAGATAATTCTGCAAGTCAAAATTTTTTAAATGTCTCGTAAAACTGTGAAGTAACACTTTTCTTGTGTGAAACCGCTCAATGAACTACATCTCCCATCTCGCACCACACACCCAGATGGCCGTCACGTTGGAACATTTCACTTCTTTCTTTCAGAACGAGGCGGAAAGTAAGTCTGGGCACGTTGAGAGCCACACACACAAGGGGAGTTAGTCGGTTCCTAAGAGCCAGCATGCGGGACCGGGACTCTGGGAGTTGTAGTCTTTCTAGTTGCGTATTTTTCATAGTCTTATATTTCAACAGTTTTACGACAAACTGTGACTTTTTTGACTTGGAAATGATTGTTTAAGATTGACAAACTTCATATGTGTAATTCATGGCACAATTCAAACGGGATCGAAAGATACGTTTTCTCTCTCCATTGACGAAATAAGGTCCCGTGGACAGGAAGTAGATGGGCGTGACTTCGCCACTCTATGACTGTATGCTGCTGGATAACCTTTAATTAAATGTCAATGCTTAGTTATTAGTGGATTTATACATTTTGTATTAGCTACTACAATGTTGACTCATAAAATGTAGTGGACTAAAATGATAAAGCATTGTCAATTGAAAATACTCAAGAAAAGCACAAGATTGTAGTTACAGTAAATCTCAATTTCACAACGAGTTTCTGAAGAACTATGTCACATGAAACGACTGGTCTATGATTATCAATGTGCTCATAACGGCTGGTAACTTTAATACTTTATGTACACTGCTGCTGGATATTTTAACCTCTTATTATATGTCAATGTTTATTCATTTATTAGTCGATTTATATTTTGATATCTGTAAGCTGTCAGATATATGTAGTTGAGTAAACAGTACAATACATTTTATTTATAGAGCGCTTTTCAACACACTTTAGGACACTTGAATATTGACACGTACAATGTAGTCAAGAAATGTAAGTACAAAACACATACTTAAATACTGTAGTCGAGTAAATGTACTACACTACATTCCACAACTGGTTTCTGAGAAGGAAGAGTGTGTGTGAGTGTGTGTGTGTGTGTGTATGTGTTTCAAGATGCAATGCTGTATTGTCATGTCACATTAGCTACAGTGTAGATATGGCAATGACAAACTTAAGTCACAGGCTCATCCAACAATGTGTGTTTCTGTATGTGTGTGTGTTAGTGTGTGTGTGTGTGTGTGTGTTGGTGTATGTGTGTATGTGTGTTTCAACATTCAAGGCTGTGTGGTCATGTCACATTAGCTACAGTGTAGATATGGCAATGAAAAACTCAAGTCACAGGCTCCTCTAACAATGTGTGTTTCTGTGTGTGTGTGTGTGTGTGTGTGTGTGTGTGTGCATCAGGGTTAGGGTTGAGTGTCAGAGTGTACAGAGGTCTGCTGATGGAGGACAGGCAGCTGTCAATCACCTGACTGATGGAGCCTGACTCTCATTCAGTGCTTTTGTTAACTAATTAGCCCGAGGCCTTTGTGTGGCGTCGGGAAGAAGAGTGTGTGTTAAAATGTGTGTTTATTCTGCAGTCACGCCATGTGGGAATATCCTTTGTAACGTGCACACTCCCAACCTTGAGACGTAGCAGGATCTGCGGTCTCTGTGCAGCGAAAGCCACAAAATGCATGAAAATAATTAATTTAGTTCGGTCTTCTCTTGAATGAATGTGCCGCTCTGTGGAAGTTGATTACAGGTATTTCCGTGTTTAAATATGGATTCTCTGCCAAACCAGGAGTTCCTTAGTAATATTTACCATCTGAAAGCTGAGTAGGAAACTCAGATCTCCCCTCACCCATGAATGCAGCATTATACAGGGCATTGCTGGTTTTCAGCGGAGGTAGAAATATCTAAAGGAAATATCTATATATTCAACATCTAGTAAGTAAGAGGACGAAAGTATTTGCATCAAATTAAACTTTATTGTCGAACGTCAAAGTAGCCATAATTTCTTCAATGCTGATTTATTAGTTGATTGTATTTTTTAATCGATAATAATCTGAATCTGTAACTAAAGGTGTCAGACCCAAAGGTAAAGGGTAATACATTGAGAATTACTTTAAGTACCTCCAAATACACAACCTGCGTACATGTACTTCATTTGAATCCACCGCTGCTGTTGTTCTTGATTTCTCGGGGGTCATAATGTTGCACTTAAAGTCATTGGATATCCTACTTATCAATTATTGACGTTGTTTAAGTAATAATAAGAGGAGAGGAGTTTGGACTGCGTTTGTGTTGTTGATGATAACCCTAAATTTCAAAGAAAGCTGTGTTAAGATGTCAAAAATAATTATCCTTTACCTAAACAAGTTGCATTGAAATATAGCTTAAACAGAAAGAACAGATTTCAGATAACATTGTCAGTAGGGATGCACGATATTGGTTTTTTGAAACCGATACCGATAACTTCCTGCTTCTCAAGACCGATACCGATAATAATATAATATATATATTAAATGTACCTGTAGTTTTTTGCACACCTGGTGGTAAAAAAAGACTAGTAGTGAGCACATGACATGAGCATTACTACTATAATGCGTCTCTGGCAAACTTCTTGCCTTTCCCAAAAGCCTCGTGGATAGGTGAAAGCCCGGTGCCTTTGCAGCTGGCTTTGGATTCGCCGCTAGTTTAGCAGCGCAGGCTCTTCGTACGCTTTGAACACACCATCGTAGCGATGGCGATGTTTCAGGTGATCAGGTTGGAAGTATTATAGCTCGTTGCCTTGTTCCCTCCTCGTGGAACTTCTGCATTTGTTAATACAAATAGCAAGCGAACCATCTGACTCTGAAACTTTGGAATAGTCCCATACTACCGACGACATGTTTGTTTACTGTCCTGGCTTCACGGCCACACACCATTCACGTCACAGCCAGGCATGAGTTAGGGAGCGCTGGATTTGTGAAAAACTCCCCTCTTCCTAAACCACTAATACCACAGTACTGGCAAAACGGGAGGAGCCGAGTGAAAAACAAGCGCCCCTCATCCCAATCCACCCACACCGCAGTATCTATTTATTTCTTTTTACCCAAAAAATATATTGTATATTATCGGGGCTATTAATACTTTTATCGGGTTTATCGGGATGACGTCATAATTCCTAATATCGGCCCGAAAATGATCGTGCACCACTAGTTAAGATGTCAAAAATAATGATCCTTTACCTAAACAAGTTGCATTGAAATATAGCTTTTATAAGATGGACTTTTATTAATCCCTCGTGGGGAAATTGTTTCTCTGCATTTGACCCATCCTAGTGTTAGGAGCAGTGTGCTGCCATTTTGAACGGCGCCCGAGGAGCAGTGTAGGGAACGGTGCCTTGCTCAGGGACACCTCGGTAGCACTTGGTGTTGCCGGGACTTGAACTGGCCACCTTCCAAGTCCCTATCGACTTCGCCACACCTTGTCTTTCACCTTAAAGGCTTTTTCTATTTCAGAGCAGCAGATCAGATTTAAGGGATTTGCACCTCAGCTTTTCTGTTTGACCAACGTCCAAAAGTGGTTTTCTTTTGTATTTTCAGTTGACGAGTAAAGAAACAAGAACATATTTTCGTGTAAGAACCCGAAATCAGGTTATTTGGACTTTAAAACATGGTAATGGATTGATAGCTTGACAACTAATCATATCATATTTTAATCTTGCAGCTTGCTGGATATACACAGCTGTGATCAACTCTCCATACACAAGTTGCATTTTCTACCTGAAAGCAACATTCAAACAACTACTTAACCTTTCATCATGCACGGAGAGTTCTACACGTTTTTATGCCTTAGTGTTTAAGTCATTCACATCCCATATTTAGTTTTCTTCTGAGGGAAACGAGAGGAAGCTGTCATGTGAAGGATTGAGAGCGACAGTGAACCTGCTAACAGCTCACCTTGTGGGACTCAAACCAGCGCCCCGCTGACAGAGAAGAAGTGCGGGGTCACAGGGTCGCTCTCCCCCAGCGCTGCTCAGGAAACAGGGTTAGAAACACATTTAGCTCACAATGACAGGTAACCATTTCCTCAGACCCCCCCCCATAATTCCTTATTGACAGCCTTGGACTCTCAGTGTTTTTGTAGCTCAACAAAGCTGTAGGTGCGGTTGAAAAGGTTCTTATGTCGTTTCTTAACCACTTTGTCGTAACCTGAGTGTAACACGTCGTGGGGTTTGAGGAAATATGTGAATGGGAATTCATCAGGACTGAAATAACTCCCACAGTTCCTTGTTGGCAGCCTCGGAGGACTCTCAGTGTTTTGTAAGCAGGTTCTCTATCTCTCTCAATCCTTTCCATGACAGCCTCCTCTCGTCAGAAGAAGACTAAAGTTGGAATCAATTCAAACTAAGGCAACAATCATATCAACTTGTAAAACTATCCATGCATGACGAAAGGGTTCGATGTTAGTTCTAGTTAAAGCCAAACTTTATTTCATTAAGATAAGATGGACTATTAATTAATATTAATCCCTCGTGGGGAAATTGCTTCTCTGCATTTGACCCATCCTGTGTTAAAAGCGTGCTGCCATTTTGAACGGCTCCCGGGGAGCACCTCGGGCTCAGGGACACCTCTATAGCACTTGGTCTTGCCGGGACTTGAACTGGTGACCTTCCAGTTGCCAAGCCAAGTCCCTATCGCCACTACCACCCAAACTAGTTTAAATACATTAGCGTAATGTTCTTTGGATCATCTTCAAATCTTATAAGCACTTTGGCAAGTTATCATTCGGGTGGAAAGCGTTTAATAAGTTCAGTAACTCATGATCTGCGTTTGTCGTGAAACTGCAGTCGCAAGGAATTGTGGGAAAACATTATCGATTCTCTTTCATAGACGATGGGTAGCTGTTTTGTATGTCTGCCCGATTAACACCAGCTATGTACGGCAACCCAAGTAGGACATTTGTCAAAGCGGCGTTTCGCAAAGAAGGAAAATAAAACGACCACATTAATCTGAACGAGAGAGATGAGTTATTATTGAGAGTAAATCCTTTTAGTACATTCTTAGAATAAGTGAGAAATGGATTTAACTTCTGATTGACAGCCTTCACACTGGAAAAATAAGAAACTGTAAATGTATGCAATCATTTATGGCATTCATAATGAATATCTAATTCTTAACTGTGAATTGTTTTCATTTATTTAACATTAGACATCTATTTGTCTGGCTAAACTTTTTCTGTTGAGATTCCTGGAAAAGTAAAATTACTTTTCAGAAAAGTTGATTCAAGAACAAAACTCGGACGTCAAATGTCCTGTTTGGCTTGCCGTACTTATAGCTGTCCAATATGGCAGACCAACTCGCGCTTGCGCAGTGCAAATCGGGTATTCACACAACTGTATCCTCCGCTAAAGGAGACGAAAACGAAGCATTGAAGCTCCTTTTTGAACACCTCTTATCATGGCAGCCTCGTATGGATACTTCAGTGTAATTTATCTCCGCTAGGAACCTTCCTGAAAAGAAACACTGCGACCTGTGACTGGCGACAGATTGCTTACTTTTTCTTTTCATAATCACAATCCCATGCTAAAAAAACTCTCAGTTTTGGCACACTCTCGCCTACAGGGCAGCTGCGGAGGTTGAAACTCCTTCTTAGCAAGTCAAGTGGGTTCGCCTTCAAACTCCCCCCTCACACCCACACACTCTCACACACACACCGTCTTTTTTCTTTTTCAAGAGAGTCACAGATGGGTCCATAAGCTGTCAGTAGAGCCATTATCCAGCCCGGCATCTGCCTGTTTGACTTCTATATACTGTTTAATGCAGTCGGCCAGTCACTCGCTGAATAGGAGCAGCACGGTCGGCCCGCCCAAATAAATGCTGCGTTTGTCTCCTCTGCCTTTTGTTTTGTGGTGTTTTTTTGGGAGGGGTAGGTGGAGTAGAAGGGGGGGGGGGGTTGATGTGTCAGAGAGGCTCGATTTACCCTCACTATTAACCAAAAAGAGTTACTGCCATGTCCGAAGAGGGGTGTAAATACTCCACATATGGTCAGGTCAATTCCCCCAGGTGCCCAAAATCCAAGTTTGACACACCGCCTATTCACTCCCTCACACACACTTGCATTTTAAACGTTGCAGTGGACACATTTAAGCCTTTGTGTCCCCCCCCCTAACACCCCCAAAAAAATGCTTTCCGACAGTCTGTTTTAAATCCTCCATTCTCCGCTCTCCTTGTTTTTCTCGCTGCACGGTGGGATCCATTTTGGGCTTTCTTGGCTCCGGAGAGCTGGTTTTGGCTCGGAGTCTCATGCGCTGTGTGCCTCTCATGCAGTTTGGTTGAATTAAACAGTTTTTCTTTTCTCCCCTAACCCCTCTCTCCACCCTCCCCTTCCCACTGCTGCTCCTCTCTTATTTTGCGGCTTAATGCTCCCTCGGCTCCCGGGCGATCAGATCGTTTTACCCTTTTAAGGCTCATATTTTCCTCTTATTTTGATGAACTGACAAGAGCCTGAAACCCCCTTCGCTCTGCTTCTTTAAGTTGAGGTGGAAGGACATGTATACATTGAGTGTTTACAGGGGGCTATAAATACATCATTTTAAGATATAGCACATGTATACGGTGCAGGCAGCGATATGAGGCTTAAAGTGGATAATTTGATTGGCTAAGGCTATTTGACGGTGCCAAATCGATGCGATCAGATCTCAGGGATAGCGAGGCGATGACGGCAAACGGGGCACTCTGAAACCACAGGTTTACAAGGTTGGGAACGATTTGAAGAGCGGGGGAAAGGTTTCTATCCTTCCCTTCCCTCCTCTTTGTCTCAGTGAGAGAGGTAATACACATCTTGAGTAATGGGTTTCATGTAACGTCATGAGGATGGATACAAAGTGAACTCTAGTCTTTTAAAGTTACATCAAAAAAGACAGTAAAATCAAATAAATAGAGTTCACTGAAAGTTTGAATCTATACGGTTACTGCCTGATATTTCCTTTATGTTCCTTTATGATTGTGTGCGTGTGTGTCTGTGTGTGTGGCCTAGCATTACTATCCTTGTGGGGACCTAAATCTGTTTACACAGTCACGTGTGGGGACTCGCCTCCCTTATGAAAATGGTAAGGCATGTGTTGGTTATGGTTAAGGTTAGGATAAGTCTCCAGGAAATGCATGTAAGTCAATGTAATGTCCCCTGAAGTGATGCATACATGGTGTGTGTGTGAGTGTGTGTGTTTGTTTGAGTGCTCTGAAAGGCAGGAGAGCTCTGGTAATGGACGCTAAAGTGGAGAGGCCTCAGGGCTGACAAGCTCGATTAACGTAGCCTTAAAATGTAGAGTCAGAGGAAGCCCGCCTCTAAAGCACGGTCATGTGTTTGAGTCTTTGTGTGTTTATGAGCATGGGATCCATTGATTGGGTGGATGCTTTCCCCTCTTTTTTTTTTACACAAGAATCCCCAACTACCCACGTGTCACTGCGTGCATCTTCATCCCCCGGCTTTTTAAGCTGCATTATATAACGTGTTTAACTTTTAGACTTGAGGATGACGCTTTGGTAAGCTGAAACACACACACACACACACACACACACACACACACACACACACACACACACACACACACACACACACACACACACACACACACACACACACACACACACACACATTACATTACATTACATTACATTGCATTTAGCAGACGCTTTTGTCCAAAGCGACTTACAATAAGTACATACGACCAGGAAGACACAGCCCAGAAGAAAAACAGAATCATATAAGTACAACAGGTATCATAGAGCCACACATTTCAAGTGCTACTCAGCTGGCTATAGATAGATAGGCCAGTCCTATGTTAGTATATAAGTGCTTTGATAGTAATTCTATCGCTCGAAGTGGAATCTAAAGAGATGAGTTTTCAGTTTGCGCCGGAAGATGTGCAGGCTTTCTGCCGTCCTGATGTCAGTGGGGAGCTCATTCCACCATCTTGGAGCCAGGATAGCAAACCCACGTGTTTTTGCTGATGGGAACTTGGGACCACCTCGCAGCGAGGGTGCAGCGAGTCGTTTGGCTGATGCCGAGCGGAGTGCACGCGCTGGGGTGTACAGTTTAACCATGTCCTGGATGTAGGAAGGGCCAGATCCATTCGCAGCATGGTATGCAAGTACTAGTGTCTTGAAGTGGATTCTAGCAGTTACCGGGAGCCAGTGAAGGGAGCGAAGGAGCGGAGTGGTGTGGGAAAATTTTGGAAGGTTGAAGACCAGACGAGCCGCTGCATTCTGGATGAGCTGCAGAGGTCGGATGGCACATGCAGGTAGACCAGCCAGGAGGGAGTTGCAGTAGTCTAGGCGTGAGATGACGAGAGCCTGGACCAGAACCTGGGTGGCTTTCTGGGTCAGCTGGGGACGAATCTTCCTTATGTTGTACAGCGTATATCTGCAGCAACGAGTTGTAGCAGCGATGTTTGCAGTGAAGGAGAGGTTGTTATCCAGGGTCACACCCAGATTCCTTGCGGTCAGAGTCGGGGAAACAACAGAGGTGCCGATGTTGATCGTCAGGTCAAGAGTAGGACAATCTTTTCCCGGAAGGAAAAGCAGTTCAGTCTTGTCAAGGTTGAGCTTGAGGTGATGAGCAGACATCCACTGAGAGATGTCAGCTAGACAAGCAGAGATGCGTGCGACGACCTGGGTCTCTGAGCGGGGAAAGGACAGAATCAATTGGGTATCGTCAGCATAGCAGTGGTAAGAAAAACCATGCGGGCTAATGACCGAGCCGAGCGAGTTTGTGTACAGAGAGAAAAGGAGGGGACCAAGAACAGAGCCCTGAGGGACCCCTGTAGTTAATCGACAAGGGTCAGACTCAGACCCTCTCCAAGTTACCCTGTAGGTACGGTCTTTGAGGTATGAGGCGAGGAGGGAGAGTGCAGAGCCTGAAACTCCAAGTTCTTGGAGAGTGCGAAGGAGGATCTGATGGTTCACCGTGTCGAATGCAGCTGACAGGTCCAACATAATGATGACAGAGGAGAGGGATGCAGCTTTAGCAGTGTGCAGTTCCTCAGTGACAGCAAGGAGGGCCGTTTCTGTGGAGTGACCTGCCTTGAAACCAGACTGGTGCGGATCCAGGAGGTTGTTCTGGTGGAGATAACAGGAGAGTTGTTTAAAGACAGCGCGTTCAAGTGTTTTAGACAGGAACGGGAGGAGAGAGACAGGCCTGTAGTTTATAACATCAGACGGGTTGAGAGTGGGTTTCTTTAGGAGAGGGTTTACTCTCGCCTCCTTGAGACTGTTTGGAAAGTGACCAGAAGTTAGAGAAGTGTTAATGAAACACACACACACACACACACACACACACACACACACACACACACACACACACACACACACACACACACACACACACACACACACACACACACACACAATCCAGCTGTGTGATTATATTCCAAATGCTCAAGAAAATAAATCTTTAAATCCAGCTTTGAGACATTTTTGCATGTCTATGTCACACAACACAACCAATCTATAATGAACTGTTAAGTGTTTCTTTTAGCCTTACACTCAAACTCTTAAAGGGAAGACACAGGCAGGATTTAAATGTCTTAGATGAGGTAAAGAGAGAAGATGGATCAAATTATCAACGGAGGGGTTTGGGACATTCTTCCTTTAACTTCAGACAGCGTCAATGGTTCGGCCTCAGTTTGAAAATCAGAGCCAGAAACCCTTTATTAGTCCCACAGAGGGAACTGCACAGTGTTAAGGCTAAGAGACAAAGTTAGCAGAACAACAATAGTAAAAGATAAAGTCGAGGGATTACCTCTTCAACAATGGTCCAACAGTTTTAGAAAAATCGAATAGCAGCAGGAAATAGTAAACATGCTTTCCACCAACAACAACAAACCCGACACAGATGCCCAGACGGACGGGACAGAAAGGAAACAGAGACTCTATAAGATTTGAGTCTCTGGAAGTAAAGACAGACGACGGAGGAAATGATGGAGGTACAAAGAGAGAGCCAACAAACTGTGGACGTACTACATTTCCACAGACAACAAAAACAACAACAAACCTGACACAGATGGAAAAGAAACATAAGAGAAGAGAAAGACTGAATGTGAGGAAGTAAAGAGAGAAGATGGAGGATATTATAGAGGAGGGGGGCGTACTTCCTGTCACTTGTGTGTATGCATCGTGGGCATACTACATTTCCACAGACAACAAAAACAACAACAAACCCGACACAGATGCCCAGACGGACCCTCCCCACGGGGACATTTACATCGGCAAACAACGGCCCCTGTTGCCCCTCAGGTGCTCTTACAGTTCTCTCTGGAGGAAGGGGGTGTTTTCTTTTTAGGGGGGAGGGTAGTATGCCCCCCGGCTGTGCACCCAGCTACCCCCCCCCCCCCTCCCTCTGCGGAGCCTCTTTATTCCCCCCCGCGGGGCAGGTGACAGCCCTCCACTGTGAAGGGCCGAAGGGAGCCATGACGGATTCCACAGATGGAGCGTGGAAATCGCCGGCAAAGACCCTCGGCTCTGTGGAGGCAACAAAGAGGCCGAGAGTCACACACAGAGAGAGAGAGAGAGGAGAGAGAGAGAGAGAGAGAGAGAGAGAGAGAGAGGAGAGGAGAGAGAGAGAGAGAGAGAGAGAGAGGAGAGAGAGAGAGAGAGAGGGAGGAGAAGGTGGTGCTTGTTTAAGGACGGTGGCGATTTAGGGTTAGCTGTTGTTTGGAGGGAAAATGTGTGACTTTGTTCTCACTTGCTTTAAGTGGTTCTGGTAAGTGGGGGTTTGGACACCGTGCTTCAAATCTGGCAGAAATCATCTCTGACAGATGAACCCACTAATACAAAGTGTTCTACATCGCCTCGCCTTATCAGCCTGTATCCAAACAAGCGATCCAAAGTGAAACAAATGAGCCCGTAAAGGATCTGACGACTGGACTCTTGAGACCTTCGGAGGTGCCACTCTGTCGCTTTCTTTTGAAATGTTCTGGATACCCCGGTAGCAGTCATAACCGATAGGTAATTCCAAAGTGATTAAGGATTGCCCCGGCCTCCTCGGCTTTCCCAGGGCCCAAATCCCTGTGAAATGCTGAGGAACGTGCATGCTGCTGAAGTCTTGGAGGGGGGGGGGAAGCATTCCTCGCAGCCCTCCTCCATGCAGGCACTGGAGGGGGAAGGCGACAAAACAAGGCCTCATCTCTCCACAACACAGATTCCTTCCTAAACTAAAAAACAAGTCATGTAACCCGACAAAAATGTATTTTGTTTGAGTTGTCAAATTCCCAAACAGCTGATGAAACTAAATCCACAGTCGCCATTTTGTGTTTCTTTGCAGTTGCGTTTTAAAATGCTAAACTCAAAGCTAGCAATCTACGAGTGCACACATATTGAGCAGAGGCTTAAGGCAATGTCTCCATTTCTCTCGCTCCGCCTTTGAAAATATTTTCCTTATTGCCTCATGCTTGAATGTTTCTTTACCAACTTGCCCCTAATGCATGTTAAGGTGACTCCCACTGCTCACCGGAGGGGGAAGAGAGGATCAGTTTCACATGAGGGGCCCTGAGATATTTGGATTCTCTTGTTGCTTCTGAGGGGGAACTAATACAGTGTTGCACACAAAACTTCCCCCTATGCTGAGGGGGAATTCATTAAGTGTAACACAAAGTGCGTGCGTTGGCCATGGTGAACTTCTGAAGGAGAACCGATGGAGCGTTTGAAGACGTGACCGAGCTGCCGCACAATAGCGCTGATACTGATCTGAGGCAGAGATGAAGAGTGGAGACACGAAAGCTGTCAGAGGCTCAGTCAGGCTTACACACCACACTTAGTAATATTTCAATACATAAACGTATGGATTTATCACATTTAAGTTTACATATATTGAGTTAATAAACAATTTAGATAACATTTTCATTTATGTTGTTACGGATTCTCAAATGTAATGATTTGCAGTTATTCTTTTCTCACTTGTCTCTTTAGGACTTAACGACTTATATCTTAAGTCTTGTTCTAAAATATCAGACTTTAGTGCGTATCATGCGTCCATCTTTGTTGTTGTTGTTGTTTATCAGTTAAGTCGCTGCAGAAATCGCCTAATTGTGAATACTTGTGATCAATCAGACAAATTGTAAAAAGTGAACAAACTGATTCCTATCTACTCCAGCTTGGGTTTAGATAAGTCGACAGCATTCACCTGACTGTGTCACACACACACACACACACACACACACACACACACACACACACACACACACACACACACACACACACACACACACACACACACACACACACACACACACACACACGCACGCACGCACGCACGCACGCACGCACGCACACACACACACACACACGCTCAGAGAATGGCCCCTGGATCCAAATTAGCCTTTTGTGTGGCTTTTAGTGCGCCCGGCCCCCTGCGGTGCCCTGGGAATCTCGTCCAGTGGGATTATTCCTCAGGCTCAGAATATTCCTCTGAATGGAGGTCTGTTTGGCCACAAGACCACGAGGAAGATGGAGCCTTATGGTGTGTGTGTGTGTGTGTGTGTGTGTGTGTGTAAAGAAAGGGAATAACACAACATTAGACACAACTACAAGTAAACAAGTGGCAGATAAACAGTGGATATTCTTGGTTTGTTTGTCAGCGAAAAATATCTGTTTGTCAACAACATCAGCATTTTTGCCCTTTAATAGACTGTCAAATATTAGGTGTTCACTTTAGGATGTGACTTTTCTAAAGATGTGTATGTGGGGTTATCGGAAATATAAGTTATAACATTTCAAGAGCAGACAACATGGGAATCAAATGTTCTTTCACACTTACTGACGACCTATTGCACAACCCCTCATGGCCAACATTTAAAGGTATAGTACATTACATGTGAGAGTACTTCAGTGATGTTTAAGTATGTTCTTTCTCCTGTGTCGTTGCAGCGAGTCACTCAGACGAGGGTTCGGACGTGGAGTCGGAGCCGGATCTCCCCCTGAAGAGGAAGCAGCGCCGCAGCCGCACCACCTTCACCGCGGAGCAGCTGGAGGAGCTGGAGCGGGCCTTCGAGAGGACGCACTACCCCGACATCTACACCCGGGAGGAGCTGGCTCAGAGGGCCAAACTCACCGAGGCCAGGGTGCAGGTACGAGAACACACTTACTGTTAGAAACATATCCCTGGTCCCCGGCTTGAGCTTCAGCCTCAGGATCCATGTGTTCCTGATCCTCTCCAGAATGGAAGTACAGAGCATCAAGTAGTTCCTGAGCAGTGTCCTTCACATGCTGATATCCAAGAGAGGGAGTCACACAGTCACAAGATGGAGGAATAGAAAGCAGTATTCAATGTTTACTTCAGATTAGCTCCACGTCAGAAATGAGCATGCTTGATGTCTCTCTCCATAGAGGCTGAATCATCATGTTAATCACATAGCTATCATCTGCCTCAAACAGTCCTGATGCTCTTCTAGGTAATCTCACATCCTGTCATGTTCACAGCTACAGTTGGAATACCTTTGTTAGCATGCTACTCTCATGTTGGAAGAGGACACTCAGGGTTTTCCCAACACATGCTGTGTACTCAAAGGTGGTGGAAGTACTCAATTAGGCAAGGCACGTTTATTTGGATAGCACTTTTCAACACAAGGCAATTCAAAGTGCTTTACAAAAATGAAAGACATTAAAAAGCAATAATGTATAATGTATATAGTTACAAAAAGCCGTAGTGAAATAGGAGGACGTGTTCAGGTACAAATACCTCAAATTGTAAAGTAAATGTACATAATAACATTCCACCGCTGTGTATATCCTTGTATACAAACAAAGTATATTTAAAAAAACTAAAGAGGGATAAAAAATTACTTTTGCTCGTGAGGAATTCATATGGTGGATTTCCGTCGGGATTTATAAACTCCAAGGTGTTAAACACACACACACACACACACACACACACACACACACACACACACACGCTCCCACGGGCCTAATCTGGACTTTCCTCTTTCTGATGGGAGTCCAGTAAACACTGCTCCACAGGCTCCATATGGGAAGTGTGAGCAGGCCCAGCATGATCCCCGTCCATATGGACACGGCATGTCCCTCACACACTCTGAGCAACCAGCCATGACACACACACACACACACACATTTCCAACAACATCTGTTATATGCCAACCATCTTTTCGGATTGCATTTGGTGTTTTGCACGGAGACCCTTTGCTCGTTGGAGGCAGTGAGCGATGCATGCCCCTCTGGGCTCAATGACACAAGAAGCTCAAAGGCATCTTCCTCCTCCTCCAGGTGTGGTTCAGCAACAGGCGGGCGAGGTGGAGGAAGCAGGCGGGAGCCAGTCAGCTGATGGCGTTTAACCACCTGATCCCTGGAGGCTTCCCCCCCTCCGTCATGTCCAGCTACCAGCTCTCTGACAGCGGATACCCCTCGTCCATAGCGCAAGGTGAGAGATGAGACAATACTGTTTTGTGTTATAGTTTTATTCTTTGACTCCCATTGTGTCATTTTATATTAAATGTATAAAGCACGTTGGTCAACTGAGGTTGTTCTTTTTCCACAATGTATATTTTAGCACTTCTTCGTTCGTTTTAATGCTTCGTCAAGCACTCTGCGAAAAGCCCTTTATAAATCAATTGGACTTACTATAAATACAGATTGAGATTGAGATGATAATAATAATACGTTTGTTTAGTAAAGCACTTTTCACAGAAATCAATATTTAAGGATATTAATCAGTTGCTTTTCATATTGAATCCAGCAGTTTTATTTTAATGTTTTAATTTTTTAATTTGCACTTTTTTCTAGGTTTTCGAGCTAAACAATAAAAACTAAAAGTGTATTTTCTACCACATGTTTTTTTTGTAATCATTAATTAAATTGAAATAAATATAAGAATTAATAAAATACGTTTCGATTATAAGAAAAAGTCGGAACATTTGCTTTTCATATTGAGTCCAGCAGTTGTTCTTCTTGTTTGCATTACTCGCCATTTAGCTTTGCACCTGAGCCAGGGTGGGATACTTACGTAAAGTGGAACTTCTGTGTGAACTATTCACATCTTAAACTGCACTGTAACTTTGTATTCATGTACTATTTCTTTTAATGTTTCTTTTATTATCTTTTACTGTTTTTAAATGCCTTTGTCTTAATGTTTTTCACTTCTGTAAAGCACCTTGAATTGCCTTGTGTTGAAAGGTGCTCTCTAAATAAACTTGCCTTCACTCTGATCCCAGCACTAACCACTTCACAAGTGTTTTAACTCTCCCTGGTAGTGTCGGAGCCCCCCAGCACGCTGCACCGACCCCAGCCTCTGCCCCCCTCCTCGGGTCACCAGGGGTCAGGGGTCGGAGGTCAGGTTGAAGGAGGCTCTCCGTACTGCCTGGCCTCCGGACGACACTCCTTCTCCGGGTACTCGGACGGCTTCGTGAGCGCTGGAGGACCGGCCAACAGCATGAACCCCTCCTTAGGGAACGGACTCTCTCCACAGGTGAGACTGCAGCCAGAGGAACGTGTGCTTTTAGGTTTTAGAGGAGACTCGGGATGAGGGGTTTATCCATGATGGTTTGCTCAAGGAATTTCCTTTTGTGTTTTAGCGCATTAAATAAACCCGTTAAGAGGACATACCAAATAGAAAATAGAGAATGGAAAATGTTTAAATAGAAGAATCAGAATCAGGTTAATAGCCAAGTATTTTTAGACATTCAATACATTTGTTTTGGTGTTTTATACATAGAAAATATATGTTAAGAATAGGACAATTTACAATACAAAATAATTCCACAAAAATAGGACAGCTTATTACAGGATGTGGTGGATTTAATCGATGAAGATAATTGACCTTAACTATCTAAATATGTACATTTGCAGAACATTTATTTGACAAGAATAAGACGTGTGTGTTTGACGCTGTACTTGCCTTTAGAGATGACTTTCAGATAGTTGAAAGTATTTGAGGTATGTGTAATATCCCTTTAGACGCCCAGCTTCACACAATACATCGAGCTTTCAAAAGTCATATTTCATACAATGACATAAATCCACCCTCTCAGTGTTTGAGGAGGAAAGTAAGATGACTCTACAAGGACAGAGGACCATTGAGTGTGTGACAAATGGAAAGGGAAAAGAGAATTACAGCCAATTTTCCGGCGTGAAGTCTTAAAGTCTTTGCACCTAGAATAGAGGTTAGGACAGAGGAGACAGAGGTTAGGACAGAGGAGACAGAGTTAAGGACAGAGGAGACAGAGGTGAGGACAGAGGAAACAGAAGTTAAGACAGATGAGACAGAGGTTAGGACAGAGGAGATAGAGGTTATGACAGAGGAGATAAAGGTGAGGACAGAGGAGATAGAGGTGAGGACAGAGGAAACAGAGGTTAAGATAGATGAGACAGAGGTTAGGACAGAGGAGACAGAGGTTAGGACAGAGGAGACAGAGTAAAGGACAGAGGAGACAGAGGTGAGGACAGAGGAAACAGAGGTTAAGACAGATGAGACAGAGGTTAGGACAGAGGAGATAGAGGTTAGGACAGAGGAGATAGAGGTTAGGACAGAGGAGACAGATGTTTAGGACAGAGGAGACAGATATTGAGACAAAGGAGACAGAGGTTTAGGACAGAGGAGACAGAGATTAAGACAAAGGAGACAGAGGTTAGGACAGAGGAGACACTAACAGGCAGAAAATGAGATTTCAGCCTGGCATAGCCTGACTCCTCAGAGATCAGCAACAGTGTGAATATCGACACACACACACACACACACACACACACACACACACACACACACACACACACACACACACACACACACACACACACACACACACACACACACACACACACACACACACACACACACACACACACACACACACACACACACACACACACACACACACACACACACACACACACACACACACACACACACACACACAGAGTGGAGATAATTGATCCACTGCATGACAATTTGAGGATCAGCTGAGGATTTTGTCACATCTCTTACACGTCATGGTTGAGCAGCGTGGCTAAGCTTCAACCTTCTGTGCAGATTGGAAGATCGGTTGCTGTACTTTTATTATTATATCAAACACAGAAGTAGAACAGGGACGAACGAGCAATTTTATTCACAAAGAAGTTATTAGGACTTTTTTGTTGAATGAGTATATCCCACAACATCTATTTATATGATACCTAATAAACAAGACAACGAACAAGTCTGTTTAGGGAGAAGGATCAATTGATTGGTGGGTCGAAAAACGCCGTTGCTGTATTGGATGTCTTAGTCACGTATACATTTTAACTAAGTGAAGTTGCCCGTTAAGATTTCAAAATGACTGTCTGGGTTTATCACGCAGAAATTGACGTGCTGCTTCACAAAAGCATGTTTACAAGGCATTGCACATTAGTTCAAAATCAAATGAAATAAACAATACAACTAAACATGAACAGTAGATACAGTATAGCAACAGTGGAAAGATATGTATGTCTTGAGTATCTAAATAAGACATAATATCACATTTGGTCTGTCCTCATGCTTTTACACACCGAACAAGCTTCATGCATGCTTTCAAACATACATGTCTTGTGTTGAGGTATTCATGGTCGTGTGTGTGTGTGTGTGTGTGCGTGTGTGTATGTGTACACACACTGTTACACACGCTCTGCTATATCCTCGAGGGAAGCCTCTCGTGATTGCATTCTTAAAATGTTTGCCTCGACATTCTTCCACGTGAAAGCATAGGTTGTAATTTATTTGTATACTTCGTACAGCCGGGCAGGAATGTGTCTCAGATGTTTTACCCCCATCCCGACATTCTTCCTGTAACTCCTGGACGCACTGATTCAGGCCGCTGGCAACTGCAGGTTTCCAATATGAAACCATGAGGATGATGGGTAGAAAGTTTGGTTAAATAAATGAAAAGTCATCTGCATAAGGTCTGCACGAGGCTCGTTTAATCCGAGACCTTTCCTCACTCTCTTTCTGTTTAAAACAACTCCAAACGCAGGTTAATTTTTAAGGAAAATGTTACCGGCATGAGAGGAAACACAACTCCCCTTTCCAAATCAACATGGTCTCCTCCACTCACCTCCCCTGCTTGGGAAATGATTTAAGCAGGACCATGTGTGTGTGTGGATGTATAATAATATGTCACTTAGAGGGAAAGAGGACCCAAAGAGCAGCGTACCTGCTTCTTATTAAGCGCGACTGCAGGAGCCTGGAGGCCTTTCGCTCTGCGGAGCAGGAGGTGGGATATGATACATTTAGAGGTAGCAGATTCACTTAGAGCTACTTTCATAAGTGATAAAGACAGTCTGGATGTCTTATTAACGGTTTACTGAGCTCTTTGATGACGGACAGGTAAAGTGAGCGAGTGTCGAGGAGGGGGTCGGTGGTCTCGCGTCTGTTTTGAGACCAGTTGAAACGCTTTGCCCACGGCGCTTTTCCGTCCTTTGCTAGCCAAGGAATATCCCCCCCCCAAATTTGATTATCTGGTTGCTAATAAAGACCAGGTCAAGAGCTAACGGATTTCTCAAACTGCAAATCTATTCAACAGAGCCGCGCTCAAAGACATTTCTGTTGTGTTATCTTTGACGGCGTATCTTTCCCCGACATGAGTTGTTATCTCGCGCCACGGGTTTTTTGGAGCGGTGTCAAAAAGGAATTTTGGAATAAGTGGAGCCGTGGATCTGAGACAAATTGCTTAATTCTTCCTTTCTGCTGCTATCTCAGCCTGCGCCGGCTTTTCCTTTTGATGTTCCTCGACAGGGGGATTTCCTATGTGTGTTTTAGCGTGTGTGTGTGTGTGTGTGTGTGTGTTACAAACAGTCCTGTGCTTGTTTCCAAAAAGGTTATATTAGGGCCTTCTCAGAAACTAAAAACAAAACAAAGAAACTTCTATTCCTTAAATGATGCACCACTGTTCTTGTCTGTAAAAACTAAATCACATTTTTTAACATCTAGGTTTAGGTTTAGGGCCAATCACTGTAATACAAACACATCCCCATTGAAGTAGTTATTGTCGGTGAGGCTGTCACAAAGACAACCGTATCTCATCAGGTTTTTCTCAAAGCTACCAACACAGTGCTAATAACTGCTGTCCGATTTGTCCACATCATATATAATATCATCATGAGTAACATCGCAGCCTGGCTAACGTTACTGTCTGAAGCCAGGAACTAAGATTCACAATTTAATCTGCAAAACCCATGATGTCAGTGTCATGATTAATGCATCTTAAAATCTGGAAGTATTAATAATTACGTAGGTTTTCTGATCCAGCTTAGTATAAATATGGTTGTATTACATTGTTTTGTTGCTCCTCTGCCTGGGGAAAGCTTCTGTAGGATGTTATGTTGAGCAAAATGCTCTCTCGTAGGCTGCAGTGTTAACGTCAAGAGCTTTATTGTGAAAGGGAGATTAGGAGGCACACGGTAAACTCAATATATATTACCAGATTATCAGAAATTGAGGCAATTGATTAATCTATAAATTGATGAATTTAAAAATCAAATGTTTTCAGAGCCAAAAGTTAAATATTTTAAGTGGTGCTTACTTAATGTTCAAAATAGTCTAAACTGATCAGAAAATTATCAGTAAAATGAACTCCAGAACGAAAAGACTGTCCCAGGATATTGACCTTTTCTTAAATTTTCCCTTTCACAAAAACATCCCTCGATTTAAACACGTCACATATTAGAGAGGCAACTCAACCAAACAGCTTACAACTCCAACAAATAAACTACAGAAGCTATCCGAATGTTGTGGTATTATTATTATAATTTATTTCATAATCATATGAACCAAAATCTGGTTTATTGCCCCTTGAAGTGCACATCAACAACCCTACATGTCTCACTAACATCAGAGCATCTCGCACGGCTCTGGCATAAATAAACCTTTCAACTAATTTAACCCTCAACTTGTTTCTCTTTTCCACCAGGTGATGGGTCTTTTGAACCCAGGAGGAGTGCCTCATCAGCCCCAGAGCGACTACGCCATCTCCCCTCTGACGGGAGGCCTGGAGCCCGGCATGTCGGCCAGCTGCAGTCAGCGCATGGATCACATTAAGGGTCTGGAGGGTCTCACCAGCGTTCCCAACATGGCGGCGCTGCCCTCGCTGCCCAGCTCCCAGTCCTACTGCCCTGCCTCCTACAGCTCCCCGGGGTACACCGTGGACCACATGGCGTCATACCAGTACGGCCAGTACGGACAAAGTAAGGTCAATAGACTGCTCACTTTTTATTTCCGCATCAATCAGAATCAGAATACCTTTATTCGTCCCACAGAGGGGACATTTACATTTGTTACAGCAGAAAAGAGCCGAAGACAGATTAATGTTGAAGCATGCATACACACACAATCAACATACGATACTAGATACCATATCCAATCATAATACTCTTCACTCATCAACAACTAAAGGAATACCCAAACAGAGGACACAGTTTAATTCATGAATATCGGACTATTTACCGATGTCAAAACAGCCTACAACACAACCCTGGTTTCGGCAGGTAGCGATAATTCGGCTAGCTTTTTCTGGATTCTCATCATGCGGTCTCGAGTGTCGGGGTAAATTGTGCAGATCTGATTCCATCTAGCACAGCGCTGATACTGAGATCTGCGGTTACTGTAGAGTCGGCTTCCATCAGGAGAAAGTGAGAGAGCCTACCTGTCCAGCAGTAAGAGGGTCTTTCACTTCACATTACTGTTAGTTTAAGGGTTAAAATCAACTTCAAACAAGTCTCCGTCGAACTCTGGAAGGCAACGTCGTTCTTCGTCACAGCAGCCGTGATTACAGCGGCCGCCGTTTCCAATATTTTTGGTCCGCAGGGGGTTGACCAATCAGGTTCATCAGCTGACCTTGTGTCAACCTCGAAGAAAAACCTCCTTCAAAGAGCGTGGCAGCGGTCCAAACGAGCCCGGCTGCATGGAGCTCTGCGCGTATCAAATGAATATCTGACTTAATATCCGAAAGCGGCAAATGTCTAACGGAATATCTCGGTCGGATATCTCAAAGTGAACAGAATAAAGAATTAGGGCGACACACATTGAAAACCTCTGGCATGCGGCTCGTGCATTTAGACTCCACTATAGGACACGCACTCACACACACTCACACACACCTCCGCAGCGATACAGGCCATCTTGATGTGATTAATCAGTGCGACTGGATGTGTGCGGTTGGGTTTGGAGCAGCAGAGGAAAGGTCCTTTCTGGGGGTGGACGGATCCTAATAGCCTCTGGCAGGGCGGCGATTAGAAACAGGTGCTCTGACTGAGGTCAGCTGGGGAAGCAGCTTTTTGTTTTAAATGTTTTTATTTAGTGATATAGGAGTTACAAGACAAGTGCATACAAGTACAGTGTCACAGATACACAGAAGACAGATGGCAAAAGTACACACATCATTTACTCAAGTAGAACTCGTGTTTAAAAATACTCTGGTGAAAGTAGAAGTACTGACTAAACTTCTTTACTCAAGTCAAAGTACAGAGGCTTTGAAATGTACTTCAGTAAAAAGTACCCATAGCTAGCAGCTGCTTTAAAGAGTACCTGACCTCCCTTTATATTAATAGAACAATAATGTCATTGTTAGCTAATGAATGTTTCCATGCTGAACAACGGCAACATGACAACGTTTCCATTGGTCCCTCTTCTTTAGAGAAGACCAGGGGCCTGTACTACGAAGCTGGTTCAACCTATCCTGGATATGTTTTGAGTTATCCGGTTGGTCTAATCCAAAACATACGCGCTCTCGCTAAACTGTCCTACAACGCGGGTTATCAACTCGATCGCTCAAGCCAGCCGTGTCCTATCTAGTTAGGTGCGCGTTCACATGAAAGGGGTGGTATCTGGAGCATTCGACCAATCACAGACATGGAGAAGCGTACTGACAGTGCAGCGTCATACTTCCTGAATGAAAAGTATAATATTAGTCAAATATGAAGAAGTTAAACTTTAAACATCCATGACTTAAACACTTGATCCAGGATCAAAGCCACAGAGCTGCACCTGCAAGGTGAACACAGCTGGTAACAGAACAAGTGTTTGAATGCGTACATTAACAGGTTTATGATATCACTGCCCGTCTAAGACACGATCTGACTTTCATTACATTTGTCTCGAGTGTTTCGTCAACTTAATGTGTTGCTTAAAATAATACTTCTGCATACAGTATGTGACACTGTGAGTGTTGCACGGCCAGATACGGCTCAGCTGACTCAGATCAGGAGATATATGATACATTATGAAGTGATATGAAGGATAATGGGACACATCGACGTCTGCACTCACAGTGCCGCGGACTGCAGGCTACGTAATGTTACTTTGATCCGGTTATGTTATGGCAGATATTTAATTAAGCTTTCTTAACATAATAGTATAATAGTTATAATAGATGGGAGGTGATATTCTATTCATTTTCACGTTCACACAGTCGGTGATTTTGGCCTGCCGTCTGTCCTGTAACGGCAGTTTAAACTGTACTTCCTCCGCACACTGAGCTCTGATTGGTCAGCAGGCGGTGCTTTCACTGAGTTGATCTCTTATCCTGGAACCTATTCTGCTCCGGAGCAGGCTAGCTGCTCAGCATAAGTTATCTAGCCCGCTGAAAAGTGAACCAGCTTCGTAGGACCGGAAATCCCTGAAGTTAGCTTGCTAAACGAAAATCCTGATTCGTAGTATAGGCCCCAGGAAGTGATGGATACACGGATCGTGTTCAAATCAATAGGCCCGCAATGACTCTAAGGCCCCCGTCCACATGGAGACGATATCAGTTGAATCCGCTAACGTTCTCTATCGTGTAGACGGTTCGTACACACAAGGCCGACACGGAAACGTGGATTCGGAGCTCGAATCCGATACACGTTGATAACGGCTCCCAAAGTGGGTAGGTCTGAGGACGAAACGGTTGCGGCTCCGTGTGGCTATACGATCATTCCCTTAAAACGATGACGTCATAGCCCCGCCTCTCCCCACCTCTCCTGCTCACCCCCGCGTCATTGCTGATGCGTTTCGCCAACAACAACAACAATGGCGGATCACAGGATTGCTTTCGTGCTCCAGACGCTACTGACCATGCTACAGATTTCAGTGCAAAATCTACAGCTCCCCGACCACAACCATCAGCAACAATAATAATATAATATAATCATAATCGCCATCGGTCTTATTCGCTGCTTTTGGTGTATTTTGTGGCGGAAGTACAGCGCCACTTACAGGCCCGGCATATGTACTACAGCGTCTCCAGCGGGTCGAGCGGTCTCGCGTGGACGAACACGTTTCTTGAGCCGATTCCGTGTGGACGGAAGACTCTTTTGACATCGAATTCGGTTCGTTTTTGTCTCCGCTTCGTCTCCATGTGGGGCCTAAATAATGATGATCACGCCACCAAACACAGATTAAAACTAAAATAACCAGCCTGTTTTGAAAATGTAAGAAGAACAAAGTCGTCAGAAAAATAACTAGTGGAGTAAAGTACTGATACCAGAACAATGTACTTAAGTACAGCAACAAAGTATTTGCACTCCACTACTTCCCACCTCTGGAAGACAGTAAGGTGAATTGTGTGTGTGTGTGTGTGTGTGTGTGTGTGTGTGTGTGTGTGTGTGTGTGTGTGTGTGTGTGTGTGTGTGTGTGTGTGTGTGTGTGAGGGATTAGACAAAAATAGAGCGGGGGGGGGCATGTAAATAGTAGCAGGACCTTAAAGACCTTGGGAAGCAGTTTCTCTCACTGGAAAGCCTCTCGGAAACTACAGTGCTGATCCATGAATTACTTGTGTTTTAGTTTGTTAATGTGTCTGTTGCTAAGCTGGCCATACTGTTGCGGTTACCTGCGCCAGGTTTCCACCTAAAGTTCCCAGGACTTGTCAAGGAACCAAAAGGTTTCCAAGACTGTTGTCGTCTGTTTCCACCGATGCATTAAGACCCACACAAAATTGAAAATGTAGCATGTTGACGTAGGAAAAGTGACTGCTGTCTCACAGGACATTTTTGCACCCCGTCACATTGGCAGCACATTTTCAAATAAGCCTTATTTGGATGAACTGACCTTTAGTAGGAATCTAAATGGTGACTTCATTTCTTAAATAATGAACATATTAAGGTTTTGTTATAGGGAGGTTATAAAGTTAGACCTCTTTGGATGTCATGCTGTACATTTCTTTATTCATGCGTAGACCATATCTTAAATGTTTGGTGTTATAATTACGTTTTAAGCTTTGCCAAAGGAAATTATTATTTTAATAAAGTCAGGGGATAGGAAAATATTGCAGAAAACTATTTGAAAATAAGTGGCCATGAAATTAATATCTGTATTAATTAGATTTTTGGACACACAGAAAATCGGATGTCAAATCTAATACCAACAATTAAGGGTTTTGTGATCAGTACATTGAAGGAACTTCCTGCTTTCAGGGATCAGCTACATTCTGTAAACAAAAATATATATTGGATGGGTTATTTTATGGTTATTCAAGTATGTTTCAACCTAACACATTTTTAATTATACAACTTAGGTACAATACACACGTTACATTATTCAGAGGGTTTGTACTAGAATCATGTTGCAAGCTTTGTAGAGGAGGGTTTAACCTGTTAAACCCCGAGCCTGTTTTTCAGGTTTCAGGCTCGAAAATGACATTCCCAGAACAAATGACTATAACTTAACTTCTAAAAGGTTTATATGAATAATTTTTGTTATCAAAACAAGGTTACATCTGTGAGTTGGATGTAGAAGTGTCAGAATCAATATAGATTTTTCTGTGTCAGAGTAAATTAAGATGGAACATAGCAAAAAAAATGTAAATTCCTGTCTCCGCCTTAAAGCGGTATGGAGGGAAATCAAATTTTCAAAAAAACATTACTGAATACCTAACGTATAATTCATAACAAGTCTATATAAAATATTACTTTTTCTGATAAAAATGTTGTTGGATGGAGTTGTGTGATGTAGCACACAAGAAATGCAAATATCCTAAATCATAACCAAGACATTTGATTTTTCGTCTGTCCTGCAACGGCAGTTTAAACTGTACTTCCTCCGCACACTCAGCTCTGATTGGTCAGCAGGCGGTACTTTCACTGAGTTGATCTCTTCTCCTGGAACCTGTCCTGCTCCATAAGTTATCTAGCCCGCTAAAAAGTGAACCAGCTTCGTAGGACCGGAAATCCCTGAAGTTAGCTTGCTAAACGAAAATCCTGATTCGTAGTATAGGCCCCAGGAAATGATGGATACACGGATCGTGTTCAAATCAATAGACCCGTAATGACTCTAAGGCCCCCGTCCACATGGAGACGATATCAGTTGAATCCGCTAACGTTCTCTATCGTATAGACGGTTCGTCCACACAAGGCCGACACGGAAACGTGGATTCGGAGCCCAAATCCGATACAAGTTGATAACGGCTCCCAAAGTGGGTAGGTCTGAGGACGAAACGGTTGCGGCTCCGTGTGGCTATACGATCATTCCCTTAAAACGATGACGTCATAGCCCCGCCTCTGGAGATATCGTCTCCATGTGGACGGGGGCTTCTGAGTGTATTTTATTAAATCAAAGCATCTTCGCACAACTCTGTGTTTTCGAAATCAAAATCCTTCATTGCCATAACCCTCCAAACCACTGTTAGCAAATGCTATGCTAACAGTGGCCATATGTCGAAGCCAAGCTAAAAACATGTGCCTGAAATGTATTGGGGCCATTCATCTCTTGGATGTCCCCAAATTAGAGAGCCTGACAAGTCATTTCAATAAAGAATACATG